>CM021103.1:49544263-49561816 GCA_007115665.2 Sequoiadendron giganteum | reverse complement strand
CCTATCACCTCTCTGAATTACACCTCCATCCACTAAGGTTTCTAGAGGTACATGCATCAAAGCCCCCAAACGAAGTACAGTCTTCGTTTGATAGATGCGAGTATCACCCCAGGCCTGATCTACTATATCCATTCGTGCCCAAATATTTGAGGCCTGTCGATAAGCATCGGCAAGGTCCTCCATGAATTTTCCTGTCTCAGTATGAACACGGCTAACCCACTTGTCTGCCTCCGTTTCCATTTTCTTTAAATCCTCTAAGGCAACAATTGACTCATTCAGAAGCTCCGATGGACGTTCTACTACCGGGTCTGCTGGTTCACCTGGACGTGCTAGATTCTGCATATATCCTATCAAGGTTTTGTGCTCCTTCTTCAATTTCTTATACTTCCCCTCCGTGCGGAGCAACTGATCCTTCAATGCCTGATAGGAGTTATCGAACTCCTCGATAACTTGGGCTCCCGTAGGACGTCCCAACTCTACTGTGGTGATCACATAATTTTCAGGCCTCTCCTCGGTTCAATCACATTCTTCCCTCGGAATAGCCACCTGAAGCGTGCAGGAGCCTGACTCGTCGGTCGAGATCTTTGAAAACTTTCGGGCCCTTTTCTTCTCTGGTGGCGCGCTGATCCTCCTGAGGAACTCTTCCATCTCAATGGCCGGATCCGTGTCATCCTCGGGTTCTCTCCTCATTCTGTCGGAAAGCCAATCAGGCACTGTCTGCTGTGGATTACAAATGACAAGGGGCTGTTCTTCTGTTGCCTCCATCTCGTGCACTTCCCCTCTTCTTGCACTGGTTTGCTCAGGCTCATCCTCCTCTATAAGCTGGGTATCTCCCGACCCTTGGGTCCCTTGTTCTGTGTTTTCCTCTTCTTCCAAAGCCGTGTCCAACATCTGCTGAAAATGGGTGTCGGCCATTGTTTCCTCTTCCTCCTCCTGTTGGCCACCCCTGGATAAACTGACACTAGCCGATTCCCGGGCATTGGGCTGATCTACCTCCTCAAGTCCCCGCTCTTCCTCTAATCCTGCCCTCTGATCGGCAAATAATGAAACCACTCTTAAACTCGAAGATTGAGTTTGTGAGTGCACGGGTGATGCTTGTTCTATCCTCAACAGTATCGGCTGGGTTGGCACTTCCACTTGTGCCCTCGATGTCTGAGCAATTTGTTTCCCTCTTTTTACCGATAACGGTCTTGGGTCACCCATCAAGCTGTAAGTAAGGGCGATCGACTTGCTCTTAAGTCTGCATACATGTCTGTCGACCCAAGTCCTGGTAAAAGTCATCACCGGGATAGAAAGAGTGTCCAAGTCCATGATCTCTGGCTCGGACCAATCAGGTGGTGGGACAGGAGTATCCCTAACTGACCCATAGTCGGGTTACATGACGTTGACATCCTCCTCCACCTGGTCGGGAACTGGAATAATGTCACATTCTCTAATCAACTTGAGAGGAAGTCTGGAAAACATCCTTCTTCTTATCTCAGCCTCATCCACTGCATTTGCCCAGAAGTCCTCCAGATGAGCTCTTTGCCGGTATTCAACGTTCTGTACCATCCGGATGTTCCCGTAAGGATCGAAATCCTGCCTGCCTGTGTGATATAACAAATGATAAGATTGCAGCTCGTCCTCTGCCTCTCGGGCTGCCTGCAAAGAGGGACACACCTCAATGGAATTTCCCATGGTGATAGGGAAATCAAGCCCACCCTTCTTTTTCCTTTTCTGAATCTTATCGTAGGCAATCAATTGCCTAGATATCTCAAACATTACTATGTGATCAGTGGGGTATCGCGGTAACCGATACGGATACGAAGTGAACCCCTGCAGCCTAATATATGTGAATTTCGGGAATTGGATGAGCCAATACCCATATTCCTCAATCAGTGTCTGTGCTTCTTTAGATATTCTCTGCTGCGTTCTCTGCTGAAGCGTCCTCGCGATGTGCATTGTGAATGCATCATTTGCCCGTTTATAGTTGGCAATGTTAACCAAATGTAGCTGTGTGCAGGCTTCATGAATTTTGAATTGACCAGGGGCACAGCCGATTGGCTCTTTGTACGAAATCCCTCTGTACTTAGTCATTCTGGCCAACATGTAAATCACATATGAGCTCATGTAGAAAGTCTTCGTCACCTTCAAACTCCTGAATTGCTCATCGATGTGGTTGCTAATCATCCTAGCCCAATCGACACACTCTTTTCCTTCCAAGATGATCTCGATGAAGTAGAACATCCAAGGCTCGAAAATGTAAGCCTGTGCCCTCCCATTCACCCGGCTCAGCATCATTATCAAATCACAGTATTCTTGTTTCACGTCCTCGGCAATTATCTGCTTTGGGAGCTTAGTGCGGGGTGGCCTCGGCTTCTGCATCCACACTCTGTTGATGACTGCAGTGACTCTTTCGAAAGAGGAAGAGTACATCTTGTCTGCTCTCTTATTTGTTCTGTATAACATCTCCTCAGCAGTTGGAATCCCAAATGCCTCTCCGATGGCATCCGGTGTAAAGTTGGCGAGCAGTTTACCATCTGGAGAGACAATCGTCCTACGTTCTGGCTTGTAGTGATTGGCGCACTCCATAATTAGCTCCGGACACTGAATTGCTGGCGGAAAACTAGCGGCTGCGTAGATTCCACTCTTCATTATATTATGTGCCGTGACGGATGGTTGATGGCCCCCTAGCCCGAACATCCTCGATTTGAGTGCATTCAGATTAAATGAACCAAGGTTGGTGTCATTCAATCCTGCCAACTTTGAAATTATTGCTGACTTTGGGAGAAATGGCTTAGCGAGCCTCTTAATCATTGCCTGCCGAGATGAGCCAGCCTTGCCTGCTTCAGTGTTTGCAGCTCTGCCTGCGGCTCTGCTTGTTCCTGCAACATCCTTTGCGCCCGCCATCTGCAAAATAAAATAGAAGAATAAGCTAGGCTGCAGATTAATAAAATAAAACAATTCCCGAGATGGCTGCGAATACGGAGTTAGCTTTGAAAATAAAATTTCTCAGCATAAATTTCTAACTCCAAACCTCGTGCTGTATAAAAATCTCTGAGTTTAGAGACAACTCTCAGCAACTGCACTTCTGACTGGTGAAGAAAAAACGCAGCAAGCTAATAACTTTCAGCAATGTAGCTAATTTCTCCAGCACAAATTGTTCGAACCTTGACTTCACTTTGTCAACTTCAGCAGTTAGATGAATAAAGAGTTGCCAGCGATATGAAATTTCAACTTCCTCAACTTCTCAACGTTTAAACTTCGCAGCAACTCCACTTTCAGCTCTTTGAGAATTAAATTCTCCAGCAACTCCGGAAAATAACTTCAACCTTCAACTTCGAAGTCGCATCAACACACTTTCAGCTTTTCGAAAGAAAGAGTCTCGGCAAATGAAGATTTCTCCAGCACTTCGTACTTTCAGCAACTCAACACTCCGAAATAAAATAAACTCTCACAGAATTTCTCTCCTCAACCACTTGGAAAATATTTCAATCTCTCAAGAACTTCTTCAGCAACTTCAACTTCGAAATAATGTGAGGAGAAATGAGAGAAGAGATTGTTTAAATAACTCTTCTCGGAGAATCCTGCTAAGTAGTGCTGGGGCTATTTTAGCACCTTCATCAATTTCCCACTATCTTCGTTCGGAATCTTCTAATTCAAGCGCAGTAGTGGGCTAGTCGTCAGCCAGTTATTATGGCAGTTGCCATTAATAATGATTCCTTCCTTGTAAAAAATTTGAATTTTCCTCTTAATCTGCCAGTTAACTCTTGGCGATTTAAACACCTCGCGAGAAAAACAATCACTTGACTTGATTTAAAATTCCATTTTAAAATCTCGCAGTGTTTAAATAAATTCAACTTGAAAAATTTCGTGGGAGTTGCAAATTTATTTCCAACTTTTAAAATGTCTGTCATTTAAATCCTCGATTTCATAAAATTTGCCTTAGACATTTTAAATTCTCTCATTAAAACGTTCAACTCCGGGCGATTAAAAAATTGTTTGCGCGCTCGAAATAATTCGTCCTTTGAGATTTAACTTCTGTCAGGAAAATAATCTAGGCAAAACGAATTTCCTCTGAAAATACTAAAATTTCCCTTAGGAAATTAATTTTCAAACTCTGTTAACTCATGGGTGCATTTTAAACGGGTTCATTTGATTTTCACTTGACCCATGGAAAATATTCGTCGATATCAAATTTTTCCCCTTGAAAAAAGATTTGTTAACTTTCAACTGCCTTCGGAGAATTTTAAAACTCATCAAATCATCCTTCCTTGCCAAGGGCGTATTTTTCCCTAGTGAAGTGTTATATCACTTAGAAAAAATTTTCTAACACTTTCTCTACCATAGGCGTATACATTTTGATGAAATATTTATTTCAAAAAAATTCCTTCACTTTACCCCTCTGGCGCACTTTCATGTGTCTACTTTTATTTTGTTGTCTTAGGAAATTTTCTCCAGCAACCTTGGCGTATTTTACTCATGCAAGCCTTGATTTCTCACTTAGAAAATTCTCAAATAGTTAGAATATCCTTGGGCGCATATGGGGTCTTGAACTTTCATTTTCTTGACTTAGAAATTTCTCCAAGTCCTAGCCACTTTATCTTGCCTTGGGCGCATTTTGACCTCTCTACTTTCATTTCATGCCTTAGGAAAATTTCGGCCATCCCCTCTTCATCATGGGCGCAAATGCTAGGCCAAGCTTTCATTTCATGCCTTAGAAAAATTTCGGCCATCTCCTCTTCATCATGGGCGCAAATGCTAGGCCAAGCTTTCATTTCATGCCTTAGAGGGCGCATTTCACCCTTGACACTTTCGTTTTATGCCTTAGAAATATTTCATAGCTTCAATCCTTGAGGTGGGCGCATTTTACTAGGTGAGCTTTTGTTTTTGCCTTAGAAACTTTTCAAGGCTTCTCTCCTTGAGGTGGGCGCATTTCAACATGTGAGCTTTTGTTTTTGCCTTAGAAACTTTTTTCAAGGCATCTCTTCTTCCTTGGGCGCAAATGAGACCCCATGCTTTCATTTTCCTAGGTGGGCGCATTTCAACATGTGAGCTTTCATTTTTGCCTTAGGCGTTTTTCAAGCCTCTGCCTTGAGGTGGGCGCATTTTACTAGGTGAGCTTTCATTTTTGCCTTAGAAACTTTTTCAAGCCTCTGCCTTGAGGTGGGCGCATTTGACTAGGTGAGCTTTTGTTTTCGCCTTAGAAACTTTTTCAAGCCTCTACCTGTTCCTGCTCTTGCATTCTATTTTTAGCAAGTTGTGCTATTTTTAGCAAATCCCTTGATTTTCAACCTCTAAGGCTCCGTTTTGCCTGAAAATTTCATCAGATGATATTCTCTGCCTTGTGAACCTGTTCTGTCAGTCCTCCGCCCTGACCTACTATTTATAGCCACCTGCTATTTATAGTAAGTTTGACTTTCTGACTTTAGTAGCTCCGTTTTGCCTGAAAGTTGCAACGCTTGATCTTGATAGCTTGAGGGTTACTTGGATGCCAACCTCGGGTGCAGACCTGCTATTTATAGCCGTGCCCTGACTTACTAAAAATAGTAAGTTCTCCGACTTTGCTCAAATTTTGCCAGCAGGTGCCTTGAAGTGTGCTGACATGGGTGGGGTACTTTGTTTCGGCTATTTTTGGATTTTACCCCCTATAAAAGTGGAAACCCTAATTTGATTTGCATGTATCCCGAACAGTCTCCGTTTGACTTCGTTCCTTCTGCATGTCGTTCTGCTTGCTGGACTGGAGTGTTGGGCGGCTGCCGGAGTGTACCTGCTAAAAATAGAAACTGTCTGAAAAGTGACTCATCCACTGCCGGATGGTTTTGCATGTCATATTGCCTGCAGGATCTCAAAAAACCCAGAAAAACCCAGAAAACTGGTCTGCATGCATGCACTGGCTAAAAATAGTAAGTCCTCAAAACTCGATCTTCTCTGCTTGCAAGCCACACCGTTGCGAAGCTCTCGAAAAACCCATGAAGAAAAACCCGACATGCATTGAAAAACACTGCATGCGAACCCTAAAAATAGCCTCCGAAGGCTGAACTCTGAAAGTGGTTGTCTCGGTTTGCATGTTACATCACTGCGAAGGTTTTGGAAAACCCAGAAGGATTCTCCAGACATGCATCCGAAAAGCCCATGTGGAAACCCTGATTTGACTCTTACAGCCTGAACTGCCAAAAATAGCAAGTCGTCTGATCTGGCTCAAAATTTACGTGTAGACAGCTTGATGTCACTCGGATGCAGTGGAACTGACAGAATTCCAAAATCTCAATAAAATAGTCCCAAGTTGAATGCTTACTAAAAATAGTAAGTTGCCAGAATACAGTGAAAATTTAGGGGGACTCTGCTGGAAGTCTTCTGACTGCTGCGCTAAGCTTGGATTTCAATTTTATAACTCAGTTTGACCTTAAATAAGCCTGAAGGATGAAAACCCTAATTACACAGACTTGACCAATATTTCAACCCGGGTCAAACGACGGGACAATCCCCGGAAGGACCAGAGACCAGAGAGAGAGCGAACCAAAGCCAAAAGACCAGACTGGAGCAAAATTTAGGGGGTCCCCATCTTGATGGGGTGATGTGTGAAAAAAGGTCACAACACTGTCTTATGGAGAATTAGGTATGGACTTTAAGATTTGATGGATCAACATCTAAGAAAAGGAATGGAGCAAGATTTGAACTCATTAGCCCTATGGGAGAAGCATATCTAGGTGCTTATAGACTCCAATTTTCTTGTACAAACAATGTTACTGAGTATGAATCCTTGATTCACGGATTGATCCTAGCAATAGAAAAGGGTGCCAAAATTGTGTATGCCATTAGAGATTCGGACATAGTGGTTCGCCAAGTAAGAAAGCCATACGCGTGTCACAATAAAAGGTTGGGCCGTTATCGGAACAGGGTCTGGGACCTGATCAAGAGCTTCGATGCATTCAACATCAAGCAGGTGTACAAAGCTAGAAATCCAATGGCAAACTCTCTCGCACAAGTAGCTAGTTCACTGGAACCATTGGCCATGGAAGGTTTAAAGAAGTTTACAGTAGAGTTAATCTCCACACCCTCAATTCCAGACAACATAAAGAATTTCTAGGTGTTTGATGATGATAAGCAAATTTTGGAATTCTTAACAAGCTCCAGAGTGTTCGAAGCACAAATTATAGATGAAGAAGAAACTAAGGAAGCAGAGTTTGACACTGAAGGGATCCTAAATTTGAAGACAAATGTCATTCTCAGAGGGATGGTGGAATTAAAAGGCTTTTTGATCCTGATAAACTGAGCAGAAATCAGGGCACTCAAGGAAATGAGTGTGAAACAGTCAACCTGGGAACCGATGAGCAAGTGAAGAATGTATTTGTGGGTAAGGTTTGTACCCCAAAAGAAAGGGAAGGTATTGTGCAAACATTGAGAGAGTTCTCCGATGTGGTAGCCTGGGGCTACGAGGACTTGAAGACATACGACACTACCTTGATTACACACACAATCCCGTTAAAGCCAGGGAATAAGCCATTCAGACAAAGGCAAAGGCCGGTGAACCCGCTGCTAGAACCATTGATCTATCAGTTGGTTAAGAAGCTCCTTTCAGCCAGAATTATCTTCCCAGTAAGGCACTCAACATGGGTCGCCAATCTAGTACCAGTCAAAAAGAAAAATGGTGAGATAAGGTTGTGCGTTGACTTTCGCAATTTAAACAGAGCATCTGAGAAAGATAACTACCCCTTGTCTTCGTTGGACGAAGTGTTACAAATTTTTAATGGCTCCCAAATGATGTCCTTCTTGGACGGATATTCAAGATACAACCAAGTGATGGTTGAAGAGGCAGATAGATTGAAGACAGCTTTCACCACCAAGTGGGGAACTTTTGCTTACAAAAGAATGCCTTTTGGCCTGATTAACACAGGGACCACATTTCAAAGGGCTATGGACATCGCTTTCCGAGAACTAGTTGGAAAATGCATCATTATATACATGGACGACCTGACCGTGTTTTCCAAGAAGAGAGAAGATCATGTTGAAGATTTGAGGAAGATTTTCCAAAGATGCAGAAGGTTTGGCATTTCTCTCAATTCAAAGAAGTGCGTGTTTGGGGTTACTAAAGAAAGATTGTTAGGACATGTCCTTTCAGAACAGGGCATATCAATTGACCCAGACCGTATCGAGGCAATCTCAAAAATCGGCATGCCAGGGAGTCAGAAAGAGTTGAGGTCTTTCTTTGGCAAGATTAATTTTTTGAGAAAGTTTATAACTGGGTTTGCTGAGATTGTCAGGCCATTGAATGAAATGCTAAAGAAAGATGCAAAAGTAGAGTGGCCCCTCAAACAAGGAAGGCATTCAAGGAAATTAAACAAGCAATAGTGGATGCTCCAGTACTGGTTAGTCCGGATTATTCTAAGCCATTCTACTTATACTCTTTTGCTTCGGAGCACACCTGTGCAGCGGTTTTGACCTAGAGAACGAAGGAAAAGGATGAACATCCAATTGCTTTCATGAGTGCGCTGTTAAAGGAGGCAGAATTAAGATATCCAAATGTGGAGAAGCAGGCTTATGCTCTAGTAAAAGCATCAAAGAAGTTCAGGCACTACATCCTGAGGAGCAAAGTCTATGCAATAGTTCTGGATGCCACGGTGAAGACACTATTGATGCAAAATGAATTAGGAGAAAGAAGAGGCAAGTGGGTCGCCACTTTGCAAGAATACAACATGGAAATGCAGCCTATGAATTTAGTCTGAGGGCAAGCTTTGGCGCAGACAATCGCAATGGTAGGACCTGGATTAGTGCAACAAACATATGTACCGGAAGAAGTGTCTCCAGGAGAGTGGTACGATGACATTGTTTA
Source organism: Sequoiadendron giganteum (assembly GCA_007115665.2). Lineage (NCBI taxonomy): Eukaryota > Viridiplantae > Streptophyta > Pinopsida > Cupressales > Cupressaceae > Sequoiadendron > Sequoiadendron giganteum. The sequence continues at coordinate 49,553,004 of CM021103.1, read as the reverse complement.
CTACCTATTGAATCACAGGTGTCCTACACATTTGAATCCAGTGTAGAGAAGAGCTTTAAGAATGAAGAGCCAGAGATTCATGCTGCAAGGATCAATGCTCTATAGAAGAAATCACGAGGGTATTTATTTGAGATGTGTAGGAAAGAGAGAAGCTAAGCAGCTAATGGAACACTTCCACGAGAAATTTGGAACAGGTCACGGAGGTGGTTTGGCCACAGCTCATCAAATCTCAAGGGCTGGATATTATTGGCCCACACTTTTTAAAGATGCTTATGAGCATGTGAAGACTTGCCACATTTGTCAGACAGCTGCATGCAGAGAGAAGAATCCGGCTATGCCCTTGCAGCCCGTGATTGAAGTCAGGCCGTTTGCAAAGTGGGGGTTAGATTTTATTGGAATGATTAATCCACCGTCATCCTCGGCGCAACACAGGTATATACTGACAGCTACAGATTATTGCACTAGGTGGACAGAAGCTCAAGCTCTCAAGCTCTGCACAACAGATGTAGTGATTAAGTTCCTCGAAGAGAATATTATTACAAGATTTGGATGTCCTCACGCGTTGGTGTGTGACAATGGTCCCGCTTTTTCATCATTGAAGTTTTCAAATTGGGCCTTTGAGTATGGGATTGCATTAAAATTCTCGTCCAATTATTACTCGCAGGGGAATGGACTTGTAGAGTCCACGAATAAGAATTTGTTGAATGCTATTAAGAAACTATTGGATAAGAACCCCAAAGATTGGCATACGCAATTAAGGTTTGCTTTGTGGGTAGACAGGACCAGAACGAAGAATTCTTTGGGAACGTCTCCTTACCATCTGGTATATGGGCAAGACCCTGTCTTTCTAGTTCAGTTGAGGATTCCAACTCTTCAGTTTATTCAGGAATATCTGGAAGGCGAGGACAAAGTTCAAGTCAGGTTGTCCTAGTTGATGCATTTGGAGGAATAAAGAGATGAAGCATTGGAAAATCTGGCCAAGCATCAAGGAGTCGTAAAGAGATGGTTCGACAAGCAGGCCAAGGTCAAGGCCTTCAAGATTTCAGATTTAGTTTTATGTTGGGACAAGGCCCGTGAAAGAAAAGGTGATCATGACAAGTTTGACAAATTGTGGTTGGGCCCATATCAGATTTCTGAGATCCTAGGAGATAATGCATTCAGATTGAAAACGCTAACAGGGGAGGATATCCCATTGCCAGTCAATGGGCAATTCCTCAAGCATTATTTCCAAGCGTAGGTTCCCTCTGAATGCACTAACAGGGGAGGATATCCCGTTGCCAGTCAATGGGCGATTCCTCAAGCATTATTTCCAAGCGTAGGTTCCCTCCTGGGACCTACTTTGTACATAGTTAGATTAGGTGGTTTTGTTTCCCGCTTTCCTTTTGGTTTTGGTTTTGGTTTGTTGCCCTTTGGGTTTTTGGTTTTGGTTCTTTTTCCCTTGAGTTGTTCGCTCAAGTGGTTTTGGTCTGGGTTTGGAATGGACATGAATTTTAGGTTTCCCGTTGCGTATGGGGGTGATGATGCTTCTATCCAGTTTGGTCTACTGCCATCGGAGTTTTATGTATTTGTGCAAAATGATAGAATGCCAAGGTTGTTTTCCTCTTATTATCATCCGGTTTCATGTAAGTTCGACTTGGAAGTCCAATCAGTTATTGTGTCTTAACACATGAGTCTGAGATCACCATGTCCTATTTGTTCAAATAAGCTGCTTTGAGTCGTTTTGATTTCTTGGGAGAGGTTACGGCAAGTGAAAATTTTACATCTTGCTTCAATGCCACTGCAATTCTCAAACCCATTGGTAGCTTCATTGCTTGCCAACCAATTATGGAATTGACGGAAAATCAAGAAAGAAAAGAAAAAGTGCTAAAAGAGAAATATCAAAAGAAAGAACAATGAAAGAAATATCATACTTTGAATATTGGTTTGGGAACATACGGATAACTCCATCGGGGCTATGGATGCCTGACTGGCAGTGGAGCAATATTCGTGATAATTGTAGCGACAACCTCGGCGGGGCTATGAACGCCTGACTGGCAGCGAGGCAATGTCCAGAATGCTTTTGAAGTTAAGATACTTATATAACTTTCCGTAGTCAATCTCGGGAGTCAAGATGGTTTAGAGGCGAGATAAATGCATATGTTCAGGAGATCTCAGATGAAGGTGTTTGATCCAGTCTCAGATTCTTCTCCCCTTTTGAGTAAGTATCCTTTCTGTATGATGGTTAGAGGGATTTGGCCAAGGTTTAATCTTTAAAGTGTTTTTCAACACTTTCCCGTGGAGTCGCCAGATGTTGTGACCTTTTCACACATCACCCCATTCAAATGGGGACCCCCTAATTTTGGCTCCATTCTGGTCTTTTGGCTTTGCGTCTCTCGCTCTCTGGTCTTTCCGTCCTTTTGGGGATGTCCCATCGTTTGACCCGGGTTAAAATATTGGTTAATTCTGTGAAATTAGGGTTTCCTATCATCCAGGCTTTTTAAAGGCCAAACTGAGTTATCAAATTGGAATCTGAGCTTAGTACTGCAATCACAAGGCTTCCAGCAGAGTCCCACTGAATTTTCATTGAATTTTGACAACTTACTATTTATAGTAAGTACACAATCTGGGACCTTTTTTTCAAGATTTTGGAATTCTGTCAGTTCCATCACATTCAAAATACATCAAGCTACTTGCATGCAAAATTTGGGCAGAATCAAACAACTTGCTATTTTTAGAAGTTTAGGCTTCAGGAGCCATTTTCAGGATCTTCACATGTGCTTTTCAAATGCATGTCTAGGGAATGTTTCTGGGTTTTTCAAAACCTTCGCAATGATATAACATGCAAACTGAGAAGTTGACTTTTAGAGTTCAGCCTTCGGAGGCTAATTTTAGGGTTTGCAGGTGATATTCTCCGACGCATGTTTGGATATTCCTCATGGGTTTTTCGAGAGCTTCGCAACGGTATGACATGAAAGCAAAATAGATCACATTTCAGAAACTTACTATTTTTAGCCAGTGCCCACATGCATACCAGTTTTCTGGGTTTTTCTGGGTTTTTTGAGATCCCATGGGCACTATGACATGCAAAATCATCCGGCAGTGGATTGGCCACTTTTCAGGCAATTTCTATTTTTAGCAGGTACACTCTGGCAGTTGCTCGACACTTCAGGTCAGCAAGCAAAACAACATGCAGTACAAACAAAGTCAAACGAAGACCGTTCAGGATACATGCAAGTCAAAATTAGGGTTTCCACTTTTATAGGGGGTAAAATCCAGAAATTGCCAAAGTGAAGTACCCCATCAGGATCAGTAGCATCCAAGCAACCTACTGGCAAAATTTGAGCGAAGTCGGAGAACTTACTATTTTTAGTAAGTCATCTTAGGGCTATAAATAGCAGGTTTGTGTCAGAGGTAGGTATGAACAGGGCACTCAAGTTATCAGGATTAGGCATAGCAAGTTTCAAGTCAAACAGAACTACAGAAGTCAGGCAACTTTGGAACTTACTATAAATAGCAGGTGGCTATAAATGGTAGGTCAGAGCAAGGGATAGGCGAAAACAAGTTCATCAAACTACAGGGATCATACGGTGAAACTTTCACGACAAACAGAGCTGTGGAAGTCAGAAAAGCAAAGGCTTACTAAAAATAGAATGTGAGGGCAGGGGCAGGCAAAGACTTGGAAAATCCTCTAAGTATGGAAAACAAAAATCCTGAGGGGTAAATGCGCCCAAGGTTGAGGTGGTGGCATATAAAATATCCTAAGTGTTGAAATGAAAACTCACCTAGCAGAAGGCGCCCTCAAATGAAAGTGAAGACCCCTATATGCGCCCACCTCAAGGATGAAACTTGGAAATTTTCTAAGTTATAAAATAAAAGTAAGCTTGCCTATTTGCGCCCAAGCCTAGGAGACATTAAGGAAAATATTCTAAGGCATGGGGAATGAAAGCTCACCCCATGAAATGCGCCCTCAAGTCAAAGCTTACATGTGAAAATGTGCCCATGATGAAAATGAGAGTAGACTACCTCAACTGCACCCAACATTGTGAAGGCCACCCAAAATTCTTCTAAGGCATAAAACGAAAGTCAATGGGGTAAAATGCGCCCATCTCCAGCAAAGAAATGCGCCCATGAATGAAAGCTTGAGGTAGTATTTGCGCCCAAGAAGAGTTAAGAGGTTGCTGAAAAAGTCTAAGGTGTGGAGAATATGCTAAGGCATAGAATGAAAGTGCAACCTCTCAAATGCACCCATGATGAAAACAAAAGCAGCCTACCTCATTTGCGCCCAAGGCAAAAGGAGAAGCAATGAAAAGTCTAAGTGTTGAAACGAAAGTGCAAGGTGTAAAATGCGCCCACCTTATAAAGGCCACTTCAAGGAAATGACTAAGGCAACGAAGTTAAAGGTAGCACATGAATATGCTCCCAAGGTTGCTGAAAGAAGGAAATCGCCTAAGTGTTAAGAGTGAAAACTAGCACATATGAAATGCGCCCTTTCCAGCTAGTGAGGAAGACGCCTAAGGCATTGAAATCAAAGGTGGAGGTATGAAACACGCCCAGCAAGTGTGGAGATGTTGGCAAAATAAACTAAGACGTTGGAAGGAAAAACAAAGAGTCTCAAATACGCCCAGCTTACATGATGGAATCTGAAAGTATTCTAAGGCACGAAAATAAAAGCTCCCTATGCTAAGTGCGCCCATGATGGAGGAGTAGGCTGAAAATGCCTAAGTGTTAGAAGTAAAAGCTCTACCTCCCAAACACGCCCAAGTCAAGAGATGAATGGTGGTAGGAAAATACGCCTAAAGCTTTTAAAGTAAAAGCTTGCCACCCCAAATGCACCCAAGCTAGATAATGAAGTGGAGAAATTCCTAAGGCATGGGAATTTAAAATGGAATAAGATAAAATACGCCCAAGGAATGAGAGGGATTTAAATTTATTCCTAAGGCGTGGAGACTTAAGGGTGTGGGAAAATAAAATATCCAAGGGGTCAAATGCGCCAGAGGTAGAAAATGTTGAAATTTTTTCTTAAGTGAAACAAATATTTCACTAGATAGGAAAATACGCCTTGATATGAATGAATATGAAAATTTTCCAGAGACATTTAAGTGAAGTGGGCTAAGCAATGAAATATTTTTCAAGGGGAGAATTAACAATTGATGAATATTTTCCATGGGTCAAGTGGAAGATTAAATGAACCTCTTTAAAATACACCCATGAGTTAACAAAGTTTTAAATTATTTTCCTAAGGCAAAATTTTATTTTCAGAGGGAAAACTATTTTGCCTAGATTATTTTCCTAATGGAAATTGAATCTCAGGGGGGTGGATTAATTCAAGCAGGCAAGTGATTTTAAATCATCCGAGGGTTGAATTATTTTGATGATTTAAAATTTTCTAAGGCAAATTTCATGGAAGTTGATGATTTAAATGGTAGATGTTTTAACAGGTTGGAAATAATTTTAAATCTCCCATGGATTTTTTGAGTTGAATTTAATTAAACTTTGCGAGAAATTTAAAATGGAAATTTCAAGTAAGTCAGAGTGATTTTCTCGCGAGTTGTTTAATTACCGGGAGTTAACTGGCAAACTGGAGGGAAAAATTAGAATTTTGCAAGGAAAGAATCCTCATTAATGGCAACTGTCATGATGACTGACCGACGACTAGCCCACTACTACGCCTAAAATAGAAGATTCTAAGTGGAGAGAGTGGTGAATTGATGAAGGTGCTAAAAATAACTCCAGCACTACTTGGCAGGATTCTTCATGAAGAATTATTTAAGCAACCTCATTTCTCATTTCTTCTCACATTTCGAAGTTGAGAGTTGTTGAAATAGAGAAATTCGTTGAGAGATTGAAATCTTTTTCGAGGTCGCTGAAAGTGAGGTTGAGTTTTTATTTTCTAAGTACGAAGTTGCTGGAGAATTTATTTCTCAAGTTGCTGGAGAGTATATTTTCAAAGAGCTGAGAGTGTGTTGCTGCAAATTTCGAAATTGTATGTTGGAGTTGTTGGAGAAGATATTTTCAAATTGCGGAGTGTTGAAGTTGCTGCAGCTTTTCGGAGTTGCAGAGATTTTCTTATTTGCTGAAGGTCTTATTCTCGGAGTGCTGAAGAAGTCATTTTCGAAGTTGCATAAGAGTTCTTGAAGTTGCTGAGGATTTTATATTCGAACTGCTGAAAGTTGATTGCTGTTGGAGTTGAGAAGAAATTCGAAATTCCATACTGCAATGATCTCTTTATTCTTCTAATTGCTGAAGTTGACAGGCTAAAGTCAAAGATTCGAATTATTTATGCTAAAGAAGTTATGCACATTGCTGAAAGTTATTAGTTTGCTGCGATTTTTCTTCACCAGTCAGAAGTGCAGTTGCTGAAAATTCTCTTTAAGCTCAGAGATTTTATATAGTTTGAGGTTTGGAGTTAGAAATTTATGCTGAGGAATTTTATTTTCAAAGCTAACTCCGTATTCGCAGCCATCTCGGGAATTGTTTTATTTTATTAAAATCTGCAGTCTAACTTATTATTCTATTTTATTTTTGCAGATGGCTGGCGCAAAAGATGTTGCAGGAACAAGCAGAGCTGCAGGCAGAGCTACAAATACTGAAGCGGGCAAGGCAAGCTCATCCCTACAAGCAATGATCAGAAAGCTCGCCAAGCCATTTCTTCTGAAGTCAGCAATTACTTCAAAGTTGGCAAGATTAAATGACACCAACCTTGGTTCATTTAATCTGGGTGCACTCAAATCAAGGATGTATGGGCTGGGAGGTCATCAACCGTCAGTCACAGCACACAACATAATGAAAAGTGGAATCTACGCAGCTGCTGGTTTTCCACGAGCAATACAGTGTTCGAAATTAATTATGGAGTGCGCAAATTGTTACAAGCTGGAATGCAGAACGATTGTCTCTCCAGATGGCAAATTGTTTGCCAACTTCACACCGGATGCTATTGGAGAGGCATTTGGGATTCCCACTTCCGAAAGGATGCTATACAGAACAAAGGAAAGGGCAGATAAAATGTACTCCTCCTCCTTCGAAAGGGTTGCTGCAGTCATCAACAAAGTCTGGATGCAGAGGCCAAAACCATCCCGCACTAAGCTCCCAAAGCAGATAATCGCCGAAGATGTGAAACAAGAATATTGTGATTTGATAATGATGCTTAGTCGAGTAAATGGGAGTGCGCAAGCCTACATCTTCGAGCCTTGGATGTTCTACTTCATTGAAGTCATATTGGAAGGAAATGATTGGGCTAGGATGATCAGCGACAACATTGATGAACAGTTCAGGAGCCTGAGGAGGATGAAGACCTTTTATATGAGCTCGTACGTAATGTATATGCTAGCAAGGATGACCAAGTACCGAGGGATCACGTACAAAGAGCCAATCGGCTGTGCCCCTGACCAGTTCAAGAACCACGAGGCCTGCACACAATTACATTTGACTAACCCTGCCAGCTACAAGCGGGCGAATGATGCATTGACAATGCATATTGCAAGGACCCTTCAGCAGAGAACGCAACAGAGAATATCAAAGGAAGCACAGGCGTTGATCGAGGAATATGGATATTGGCTCATCCAATTTCCAAAATTCACATACATAAGGCTGCAGGGGTTCACCTCGTATCCATACTGGTTGCCGAGGTACCCCACTGATCATATAGTAATGCTAGAAGTATCTAGGCAACTTATTTCTTACGATAAAATCCAAAAGAAGAAGAGGAAGAAGGGACTGGGTTTTCCTATCGCCATGGGGAATTCCATTGAGGTGTGCCCCTCCTTGCAGGCAGCTCGAGAAGCAGAGGATGAGCTGCAATTCTTCCATCTCTCATATCACACAAGCAGGCAAGATTTCAATCCTTATAATAACATCCGAATAGTGCAGAATGTTGAATACAGACATAAGGCTCAGATAGAAGATTTTTGGGCAAATGCGGTGGATGAGGCTGAAATAAGGAGAAGGATGTTCACTAGACTCCCTCTCAAGTTAATCAGGGAGTGTGAAGTCATTCCAGTTCCCGACCAGGTGGAAGAGGATGTAAATGTCATATAGCCTAACTATGAGTCACAGAAATACTCTGGTCCCACCACCTGATTGGTCTGAGCCAGAAATCATGGACTTGGACACACTCTCTATTCCGGTGATGACTTTCACAAGGGCTTGGGTCGATAGGCATGTATAGGCATGTAAGAAGACTTAAGAGCAGATCAGTTGCTCTTACTTATGACTTGATGGGTGATCAAATGCCACTATCAGTGAGAAGAGGAGAACAAGTTGCCCAAGCGCCAGAAGCACAGGATGAGGTGCCAACTCAGCCGATACCTTTGAGGATGGAGCAAGCATCACCCATGCAGTCACAAACTCAGTCTTCAAGCTTGAGGGTAATTTCATTATTTGCTGATCAGAGAGCGAGATTGAACGAAGAGCAAGAGCTTGAAGAGGTGGATCAGCCCAACATCAAGGAGTCGGATAGCCTAAGTGTCAGTGCACCCCGAGGAAGTGGCCAACAAGAAGAAGAGGAGGAAACGGTGGCCGATACCTGTTTCCAGCAGATGTTTGACATGGCATTGGAAGAAGAGGAAAACACAAAACAAGGGACCCAAGGGTTAGGAGATACTCAACTCGTGGAAAATGATGAGCCTAAGCAGAACAGTGTTAGAAGAGAAGAAGTACATGAGGAGGAGACAACGGTGGAGCAGCCCCTCGTCATTTGCAATCCACAGCAGACGGTGCTAGATTGGCTTACGGATAGAATGAGAAGAGACCCTGAGGATGATACA
>CM021103.1:49508300-49544163 GCA_007115665.2 Sequoiadendron giganteum | reverse complement strand
CTTTTTGCTTTTTGCTTTTTTGATTTTTGGCATTTTTAGGCCATTCTGGAGTCCCTATTTTTTAGGGATGCTTTTTGCTTTTTCTATTTTTGGAAAGTTTCTATTTTTGGAAAAAGTTTCTATTCTTGGAACCCACAGAGCAGAAAATCAATGTGTCTTCGGAAAACAAGAAAATCAAGGCAAAATGTAAAAAGTTTGAAAATTGGCAAGGAATTTTTGAAAAATGTCTAAGTCTGAGAATGGCGCCATCAAGGGAGGAATGGCATGGAAAAGTCAAGGTCCGCCCTACCTTTGGCATGCCAAAGGTAGGCACTGGCAAGAAATTCATCAAGTCCGCCATGGCATGAGGAAGCCAAAGTCCGCCCAAGATGATAGGGAGAGGCGCATGGCACAAAGAAGCTGAAGTCCGCCATAAGCATGAAGTTTGCCAAGTCCGCCATAAGCATGAAGGTTGCAAAGTCCGCCCTTGGCACAAGGAACTCAAAGTCCGCCCAGCCTAAGGAAAATGGCACAAAAGGTTCGAAGTCCGCCCTTAAGGAAAATGGCATAAAATTCATGAAGTCCGCCCAGCCTTAGAGGAAAATGGCATAAAATTCATGAAGTCCGCCCAGCCTTAGAGGAAATGGCATGAAAAACACAAAGTCCGCCCCCAAGAAGTGTGGAGAAGGGTAAAACATGAAGGGGTGCGCTCCAAGGTGTTTGGAAAGGGGTAAAATTGCAAGATAATTCATTGAAAATTGAATTAAATGATGGAAACAAGTGAAATTTTCCGTTGGACAAGGCACAAATAAAATTCGCCATGGCAAGGAAAATCTAAGACCAATGGATGATAAAATACGCCATAGGCAAGGAATTATAAGACATTCGCCCAATTCTTGAAGAGAAAATTATCCTAAGGCATGAAAAACGGAGAAATGTCTAGAAGAAGAAGAGGTTTTGGCCGGCATAAAAATCACGCCCCAGCACAACGGAGTGAAATTTTTTGGCACAAAATGAAGAGTGCTTGGCAGAGCAAACATGAAGTCCGCCCCTCTCAGCTTGGAAAATTCCTAAAGCGCTAGTAAAAAAATGGCAAAGTGGCAGAGGTCTCCAGGTTCGCCCAACCCAGAAGATGAATCATTCGGCTAAAATAAAAATGTCCAGAGAGGTCAGAACTCCGCCTAGAGAATTAAAATTTGGCAGATGAGCTATTGAGCACATTTTGGCTAGGCAGACAATTTAAAAAAGAGATATTTTGCCTCTGACGAACGAAATTAGCCATGTATCAAGATTAAACGGGTTGGAATTTAATATTTTAATATTTTTAATTATTTCCCTGACACTTAGGAAATTTTAATTAAAAATTCAAAATCCGGAGATTATTTGGAAGATTAAACTAGTCTGCCTTAGATAAGTTTAAACTTTGCCACATTCGGAGGATTTAAAACGCGTTGGAAAAATAATTTTGGACAATTAATTTAATATATTTTCCAACACTTAGTCAATTTTCCTTGAGAAAATTCGAAAATCTCAGCAGAGATGGCACAAAGACGAAAGTTAGAAACTTGCCTCGATAACTGAAAGTGAAATTAGAAGTTTGCTAATCCGAGGAGAAAACGTTTCTAAAAATTGGAAGAAAATCAAAAGAAAGAAAGCAATGCCTTGAGGAAAATCGCACTTCTCAGCCATAAAATGAGTTTCAGCAACTCATTTCTTCACAAATTCCGGCTGAGAAGCAACTATCTCTCTCGAATCTTCAGGAAAACATTCTCGAAGGAGAAGTTTGTGAGAATAACATCATTGTGAGAATCGAGATAGCATTCTCTTATTGAAAGGCGTGATTTTTGAGAGAAGTAATTTATTTCTTGGCTGAAATCGTACTTCCAGCATAGTGGCGCACTTCTTCTGGCAGATTTCTTTGAATTTTTAAATTCATTTGCAGCCACAACGTGATCTTTGAGGTTTGGAAGTTAATCGACAACGCATTTGCGCTGTGTTTCTATCTTCTACTTCGTTTCCGGCACAAATTTCATTCATGATAGGCGAATTTAATTACTTTCAGCTTGCTTTTTGACAGAAATTTTAATTTAATAAGGCTGAAAGTGCGATTTTGTCTAAGCTATACCCCGAAACTCATTAATTCTTAAATGATATTGTATTAATGTTAAGTATCTTGTGCTTGCAGGCTGCCGATCGATCAAAGCGAAATATCCAGGCAGGCACAGATGAAGTTTGCAAGTAAAGGATCGCAGCCAGAGACCAGAATAAAGTCTAAGTGGAAAAATGTCTCAGACACTGATCTTGGCCACATCGATCTCGTGGAATTTAAAAAGAGGATATATGGACACAACGGACCCTTACCAACGCCTGCAGCTAGAAGGATAGTGAGAAATGGCATATTTCAAGCTGCCGGATTCCAGCCTGCACTTTGCTGTGCTGAACTGATGGTGGAGTGTGCACTTCACTATGATGCTGAGTCAAGGCGGATTGTGGCGCCTGATGGGAGAGTGTTGGCACATCTGACAGAGGTGGCCATTCAGGAAGCCTTCGGCATTCCAGCATATCCTAAAACTGTCTACAAGACCAAGGAAGATGCTCAGAAGCTATATGACAAAACTCTTGATCTTTGTGCCGCCAACCTTAACAAATTTTGGCTGGACAAGCCTAGACCGTCCTTTAAGAAGATGCCCAAGAAGTTGATGCGCACGGACTTCAAGGAGGACTATGGAGATATTATTATCTTGCTGAACAGAGTGGCAGGCAGTCCCTCGGGAGCACCCTTTGAGCCGTGGATGTATTACTTCATTGAGGACCTCACAGAAGGTGTCAAAATGTTCAACTGGGCTAGGATGATAAGCAATAATCTTCACCACCAGCTTATCAATCTAGAGAAGACCAAAACGTTTTATATGGGTTCTTACGTCGTCTATATGTTGGCCAGAACTTACAGATATGCAGGCTTGATCTGCAAAGGCACAGTTGGCAGTAAGGAGAACGAGCTAAAACCTTATGACTGTTACCCACAACTCCAGCTGAGGGAGAAGGCGCATTTTAGACGAGCCCACGACGCGTTCCTGATGTACATCACCAGGATACTCCAGGGAGGGACGCATCAGCGGCTGACACATGAAGCCAAAAGCCTAATCGGTAAATACGGGTCTTGGTTTATCCAGTATCCAAGATTTATGTATATCAGAATTCAAGGATTCACTGGAAGCCCGTACCGTCTGCCCATCTTCCCCACGAATAAGATGGTCCTGCTCGAAGTGTTGAGGCAGTTAGAAGATTTTCAGGGTCTTCAAAGAGCAAAGCAAAAGGCGGCAGTTACTTTTCCCTTCTTTATAGGGAACATGCTGGAGTCGTGTCCGTCATCACAGGCAGCTGACAGTGCCAGAATCGAGATACAGCATTACCCTTTCTCTCCATATCCGGCCAGAAATCACTACGACCCCCATCACCACATCAAAATGGTGGATGGAAGGAGGTACAAGCATAGGGTCGAACTGGAGGACTATTGGGCAAATGCTGCGGATGAATTTGAGGTCAGACGGAGGATGTGGTCCAGATTACCTCTCAGCTTAATCAGGGCAACAGAATTTTGTCACGTGCCAGATCAGTTGGAAGAGGACGAGAATCAGACGCAACCGCGCTTCGATGAGAATTCAGCTTTGCCCGCTGTCCAGTGGTCAGAAGCAGAGCATGCTGACTTGAACGTCTTGATGAGGCCTGTCATCAAGTTTACTCAGTGGTGGGTTGATCAACGAGTTCAAGAATTAAGGCGCCAGAAGATAACCCTGACCTATGATATGCTAAGCGAGGCAGAGTCTTATTCTTCCAATGCGGGAGCATCACAGGACCTCCCAGTGATAGAGGCCACCACATCTAGGAAAAGAAAAGAAATAGCTGCAGGCAAAGAGCCGGTCCAGAAACAGGTAAAGATGAAACCTTCTCAATCGGCCGCCTCCAGAAATATTGAGGAGATACTGGCTACCGCCGATGCTTCACTAGCAGATATGAGGGATCCTTCTCCGATTCCTGAAAACAACGCGGAGCTCCAGCCAGATGAGGATGCGCCACCTTCTCCCACGGGCACCGAAATATTGGAGTCGGATGACGACAATGTGGGCACCCAAGATGAGGATTTTCAGGAAGGGATGATTTCAGCCCTTAGGGGAATTGTAGACGTTCCTGATAGAGAAGGCGTGCCGGAAGAAGACGGTGTTGAGCAGCTTACGATACCGGATTGGCTGAAGGAGAGGCTAAAGGTACAAGTGCCGGCAGATGAACCAGAAGAGGATGATACGGCAGACTTTTTGGCCAGATTGTCTCAAACCGTGCCCAAAAAGTCGGCAAAGAAATTCTCCAGCATACATAGAGACGAGGCCGGCAACAGGACAGTGCAAATCGCCGTGCCTACAGTGGACAAGCCACGGGAGGATATGGCTCCACAGGATTACGCCATCACGACCATTGACTTGGGTCCAACCACTAAGGGCCAAGAAATGGAAGATTTGGACAATTCTGTGTCCGCCATCAAATCAAGGTTAGCGAAGGAGGTAGCCAGAAGGAAGGAGTGCCAATTAGAGATTGAGCGCTTAAGGGAATATATTCAGCACTTGATCAAGCCACTTGATCAGGACACTACGGCAGCTCCTCTACTTCCGAACTCTTCGCAGGAGGCCATTAAAGAGATGGAAGAAAACAGGCTCACGGTTCAGGAGGCCAAAGAATGGATAGCCGTAAAGGGGACTGAAGCTGAGACATTTGTGGAGCGGCTAACTTTGGTTTATGGCCAGGCCACTGCCTTGCTTTCTAGGTTCGCTTCTTTGGCAGAAGTATGGGACAGCCTTCCAGACGTGCAGGACAGAATAATCCCTTGCCTTAGGATTCTGAAAAGAATTCCTAAGCAAGAATTGATAGAGGGAGGCGTCATCGCAGCGGGAGCAGCCTATGACTTCCACACTTGGTATTGGGCCTTGACGGCACGAGGTGAAGTCTTGGAGAGGGTTAAGATTGACGGCATCAGACTGGAGGAACAGGTCAAGGAAGTTCAGGCCAAAATCCTCAACATAATTGCCGATGTCCTGGATAAAGAGGCGCTGCGAGAGAATGACCTGCAGTTGGAAGTTTTGAAGAAAAGTGTCCAGGAAAATATCTTCTACATCACTGGGCCCATCTTGAGGCAGGACTGGGCCAAATTGGCGAACTTCTTGAGCATCAGAGAATCCTTTGAGAAGACGGAACCAGAGTGGGAGGAGACCTTCGCCAGATGCGCCGAGAGCATGGATGGGCTTGAATTCAGAATCGGCATGCTTCCGCAGGTTACCATGGACGAGGTTGCCTCGATCGTGTCCAGATTCGGCGAATACACGGCAGCTCGAGAGGATCGGGATACAGTCCCTTGAAAATAGCTCCTATTGCCAACTCATTGCTGTTCATTGCCAGTTAACTGAAGTTATTTTGGGAAACCCTAATTAGGGTTTCGTTTGTTAAATCTTGATCGTCGGCTCATTTTTAATCTGAGCCATTTATTCCATTTATGAAACTCTATATAAACTCATTGGCCCTCATTTGTAATGTGTGAAGTGAGTAATAAAAGATTGTTGCGACGAAACTATTTCCGTTTATAAAAGCTCTTGTGCATGATTTGCTAAGAACAACTTTTATTTTCAAGTAGTATGCAAGGTTGAATATTTCTCCTTCAACACTTAGAGTAGAATTAGAATAGCATTTCATTACATGTTGGTTAGATGAGTGATAGATTTGATCGCAGTGGCGGATAAAATTTTGCTCATACTTTTGTCAAGTGGATGATTTGCATTTGACGTGTAAAGTTAGTCTGAGCCATTAAATCGTGGATGCTTAACTTCTGTTTGTTTCAATTACCGATTCAAATATGAAAATTCTTATCACTTCCGTTGAAGATTGCACCTGCTTCGCGTAGTTGTCCAAAGGTGGCGAAACGAAGTGTGGTTACCCATTTTGTCTACTCACTGCTGTCTCTGGAATTCTTAGGCGTAGTTTAGATCTCTAAAACCCTTATCCTTTTTTTATTTTTTTTGGAAAATCTGAAGATACCCACCGAAAGAGCCTTCAAGGATAAAACCGTCTAAGTTTTCAACCCGCAAAAGAGAATTTCATGTAAGTCCCCTTGTGATTACCAGCAATCACAACGCCCACTGGCCTTATCCACATGTCAAGACCTGACCAAAGAAACCTTGGAGTTATTGTATTGCCTACTGGATTTTTGCAAGCACTTTTCAAGAGAGGATAAGAGTGTCCTTTGGGCATTTTTATTCTGTGTTCGGTGGCGTACTCAAAACACGCACCAACAATGAGTTAGGCTCTCGCACACTTCAGGGTGTTGTCTTGAGGGAGGAGTGTGATCGAGCTGAGGAGAGGCCCGAGAATTATGTAATCACCACTGTAGAGTTGGGTCGTCCTATGGGAGCCCAAATTGTTGAGGAGTTTGACAACTCCTATCAGGCACTAAAGGACCAATTGCTCCGCACGGAGGGAAAATATAAGAAGTTAAAGGAGCACAAGACTCTGATAGGATATGTGCAGGATCTTGCGCGTCCGGGTGAATAGGGCAACCCAGTGGTTGAACTCCCGTCTGAGCTTCCGAGGGAGTCAGTTGTTGGCTTGGAGGATTTAAAGAAAATGGAAACAGAAGTAGATAAGTGGGTTGGCCATGTTCGGGCTGAAACGGAGAAATTTATGGGGGATCTTGCTCATGCGTACCAGCAAGCCTCAGATGTTCTTGCACACATGGATATGGTGGATCAAGCCTGGAGTGAGACCCAGATTTATCAAACGAAGATAGTTCTTCATCTAGGGGCTTTGATGCACATGCCTTTGCACACCCTGGTGGATGGGGGTGTAATACAAGAGGGTGGTAGGTACGATTTCACCAGCCGGTACTCCTCAGTGGTCACGGGCCGTGGTTTCCATGATGCAGCACGAGCGGATTCAACGAGAGTTAGGAAAGCAATGAATAACATTCTGGATGGAATTCTTAATACTTTGGAGGCCATATTTGCTAGGAGGTTGGCGTCGGAAGAGATAACTGTAGGTGGTTTGAGAGATAGATTGACTGCCTTCTTCTCAGTCGTAAGATCGTTTGTCCAGGACGACTTTGAGAACATCTCCACTTTCTCCAGCATAATTCAGAACACGCAGGATACCTTGGTGGCTTGGAGAAAGTCCTATACTCGGCACGGGCAGACAGTTGCAATCTTGGAATTTCAGCTCAACCATATTCCACCGATTTCAGTTCAGGAGGTTGAGGCAGTGTTGGCCCGTTTGATCGAGTTTGCTGTTCGGGAGAAGGACAATGGGAACACTCTACCGGATAAGGATCTTCTAGAAGATGGTGATGGGCATTAATTGCTCATTATGGTTCCTGCAGGGGAGTGGAGAATATTCTGTGCATTTATTGCCCACTCCTCTCTATGGCGGTTTTTAGGGCAGGAACCCTAATTAGGGCATAAGTGGCTCAATCTGAGCCCTCCATTGTAATCAGATCTGAACCGTCCACTGAATTGGACTTATTATAAAAGGGGCATCCCCCCTCATTTGTAATCTATTAGAATTAGATCGAGATTAGAGCTAGAGAGTAGAAGGCATATAGCATTTAGAAGTTAGCTTAGTTGAAAAGGAAAAAAAACTTTCCCTTTGAAAGTTTTGTAAAAGGTTGTTGTGAAAGACTCTCATAATATAAGGATTTTCATTGATTGGTGATTTTATCTTTCATTGTGGGTAGTTGACAAGGCTTTTTCGTCTTTCCAATTCAAGTAGATTAGAGTAAAGTAGGCTTTATTTTATGCAAGTAGTCGTTGATTGTGGAGTGTGGCGTTTGGTTTGGGCAAATCTTCCTTTATCCATACCACTAGCGAGCTTGCTAACGGTAAGTCTTCCCTACGTGGTCAACTGGAATATCAGTACCTAACTTCAGTTGTGATTCATGTGTTCACTTGCATCGTTGTGACGGGGTGCGCATGTTGAATCACAATTTGAACATCTTATCCATCCTTTGAAGATTGCACCAACTTTGTCAGAGTTGTCCGAAGGGGAGGCGAAACAAAGTTTGGTTTGAAGATTGTTCAAGTTGATCCTCACATTCCACCCTTTAGAAATAGATTGTAGAATTCCTACCCCTATTCCTTTTCAATTCAGTATTTTCTCGGTTAACTTAGGAATCAAAGCCTCATTGTCAAATCATTCATGTCTTAACTGCTTCACAGAGTTGAACAATTACGTAAGTCCTCTTGGAATACCCAGCATATTCACATCAACCAACTGAGTCTATTCGTGATAAAAGGAACCTTGGAGTTGAACGCATGAACTTTCACGCAATCTTAGCATGCAGAATACTTTGATCAAGAGAGAATAGAGTGATTGTTGGACATTTTATTCTATGTTGGTGTGGTCATAAAACACACGTCAACAATCCCCAAATAGGGATAATAGAAAAATAACAATATTTCCAAAACTAGGGGACAAAAGAATTTGAAAATTAATTTGCATATAAGAATTTCAACAACAAACTCAGATTTACAATTAGATTAATGATTTGATTTTTCTGCTAAAAGAAATAAATTTCTGAGTATTATTGAACTTAGGAAAAGTATAGAGAATCCTCTTATTTTTGCCCAAAAATTCCAGAAATGAAACACAATTTTTTTTCTTTAATTTTTTTGAGATAAAGAAGAATAAACTATGCAGATTTTAGATACAAAATACCTCAGTCTTTGTTCAAACCCTAGCTTCCCTCAAATATGGCATCAAACTCCCAAGACAAGGTAGCGGTAGGTCTGATTTACTTGCACTTTTGTCACCGTCCTCAAGAATGCTCAGAAATGTGAAGATATCATGCCATAATTGAACCAAATCTGAATCTTCAACTTTGAATTTCACCTCTAAATCGGCCTCCAAACCTGATAAACAATTGCAGCTCAGAAAAGATGATGTGCTAAGATTTTACAAACCAAAGCTCTTCCACCAAAACACACCCTTCTGACTAGGGGGAGCCCGTATGTCTCTCCAAAACCAAGGATACTCAAGGGTTTCAGACCTTAAGCCAAGTTGCAGCAGTAGTAAAAAAAACTCACAACATGATGATCTCTAAAAGAACCCTAGAGATTTATATAATAACTCCCAAAAAGATGAATCAATCTCAGCCCTTGAATCACCACCTCTTAATTAAAGCTCCACATTAAAAACCTAAAAATTTATCCAATAAGCTCCTTGAAACCCTATGCCCCCTTCTGCCTTTTGTCACACTTTTAGAAAGTCATTTAAAGCACATAAAAAGGGGACAACTTAAGCCTTTTGGCTAGGAGTCACTTAAGTTGCCTAAAAAGACGTGCCCTCAACTTAAAATAATTTAACTTCACTTAAAAATAACTTAAGTTCACTTAAGTTGCATAAAAAGACGTGCACTCAACTTAATAATAGAATTGAAAACAAGCCAAAGACTCCAAAACTTACCCAATGATGCTTTAAGTCCTCTTCCTCTTGGGTAATCCAAGGAAAGGACAACCAATATGTTGTTAATCCTCATAGTTTGAGTTGGGAACATTATAGTCTTCCCCACCCAAAGAATGTTTGTTCTCAAGCATTTGTAGACTAGGATGTTTAAGAATCTCCTCTCCTTCCCATGTTGCTTCCTCTAAAGGCAAGTTTTTCCATTTGATGAGATATTCAAAAATTACCTTATTTCTCAACCTTTTTTCTCTCACTCGCAATTTTTTTTCTAGAATGAGTATCAATTTACCTTCTTCATCAATGGGAGGCAATTCCGTAAGAGTCACATGCTGTCCAAGAGCCTTTTTGAGGCATGACACATGGAAAACATTGTGAATTTTTCTTGTAGATGTCCGCTCCAATTCATATGCTACTTCACCAATTCGTTTAATCACCTTGAAAGGCCCATAAAACCTCAGTTTGAGCTTTTCCACCCCACTTACTTTCAATGAAGATTCTCTATAAGGTTGAAGACACGGAAATACCATGTCTCCTACTTCAAAAGATCTCTCAACTCTATGGCAATCAACATATTTCTTCTGCTGTTCCTGTGCAATTTGAATATTATCCCTAAGTGCCTTAAGGATATCTTGATTCTCTTTTGCCCACTCAAGAGCTTTTGGAGTTCTAGAATCAGAAAAAACCAAATCCACAAATGTAGAAGCTTCATAACCATACAAAGCTTTGAAAGGTGCCATACCTATGCTCATATGATATGTAGTGTTGTAACAAAATTTTGCCAAATGTAACCACTTTGCCCATGCTTTTTGCTGCCCCAAAACATAGTTCCTCAAGTAACCTTCAAGCCATTTGTTTATAATTTATGTTTGACCATCTCTTTGAGGATGATAACTAGTGCTATGGTCGAGTTTTGTTCCAACCACCTTCATCAATTCTTGCCAAAAAGTGTTGATGAATATGCGATCTCTATCACTTTCAATTCTTTTTGGCACACCATGAAGTCTGAATACTTGTTCAAAAAACAAACCAGCAACTTGTGGCTCTTTAAACTCAAAAGCATTGGCATGAAATGAGCATATTTAGTGAGTCTATCCAGCACAACAAAAATACAGCCCTTAGCATTGACCGTAGGCAGCCCAATAATGAAATTCATTGATATTTGTTCACACTTTTGATTGGGAATAGGAAGTGGTTGTAATAGCCCCATTGGGAAAGAAACTTCAGCCTTGTTTCTTTGGCACTCTATGCATTCCCTCACATGTTTGAGAACATCATCTTTCATACCTTTCCATGAGAATCTTTCATAAATGTACCTGTATGTCTTCAAATAACCTAGATGACCAAAAAGCTGATTGTTATGGACAACAATAAGAATCTTATGTTTAAGCTTACTTTCTTGTACTAAATAGATTCTATCCTTATAATAGATGATGTCATTCAACACTTTATACCTTTCATCATTGATTTTACCATCTAAAATCTCACAAGCATGCTGATTTTTTGAATACTCTACTAGTAGATGATCCTTCCAATAGGCTGAAATTTTTGAATGTGAGCAAAATGAATCGTTTCTAGATAATGCATCAACAACAACATTATTGTTCCCTTTGACAAATTCAATATCAAAGCCATATCCTTGAAGCTTACTCACCCAATGTTGTTGTCTCTCATTTAATCCCTTTTGTTCCATGAAATACTTGAGACTATTATGATCAGTCCTCACTATAAACTTGCTTCCCACAAAATATTGACAAAAGTTTTCAAGTGCATGCATGATTGCCAACATTTCTTTGTCATATGTAGAGAATCGTTTTTCAATCTCATTCAATTTTCGGCTCTCATAAGCAATTGGATGCTTATCTTGCATCAAAACAGCCCCAATACCAATATCAGATGCATCACACTCGAGCACAAAAGGTTTAAAGAAATCCGGTAATGCCAAAACAGGACAAGTACTCATTACCTTCTTGAGATGATCCATGATTCTTTGAATCTCATCAAATTTTTCAAAGGAGCGGTTAATGAAGAAAATCCCTTCACAAATTGTCTATAGTATGTGCATAGACCAATGAAGCCCCTTAATTGGGACACGTTCTTTGGTGGTGGCCAATCAAGTATAGCTTGAATCTTCTCCTTATGTGCCTTCACTCCATTTCCGATGACATATCCCAAGTACAATAGCTCGGTCATACCGAACTCACACTTAGAGGCTTTTGCAAAGAGGGAGTGAGCCACTAAGATGCTTAACACCTCATCAAGATGTCGAATATGCTCCTCCCATGTCTTGTTGTATACTAAGATGTCATCAAAGAAAACCAAAACAAATTTTTAAAACTTCTTGTTGAAGAGATGGTTCATGCAAGATTGAAAAGTAGCCAGAGCACTCGATATCCCAAAGGGCATCACCAAATACTCGAAATGTCCATAGTGGCACCTGAAAGTTGTTTTCGTGCACATCTTGCTCTCGGACCCGAATATGATGGTATCTTGAACGAAGATCTATTTTGGAGAAATAGACCGCTCCATGTAGCTCATCCATCGACTCATCAATACGCGGAATAGGATACTTCCTCTTGATGGTCTTCTTATTTAGTGCACAATAATCAATGGACATCCTCATAGTACCATTCTTCTTCCTCACCAAGACAACAAAAGAAGCGAAGGGACTAGAACTAGGCCGTATATGTCCTGCATCCAGTAACTCCCAAATAGCCTTCTTAACCTCATCCTTGAATTATTTAGAATGATGGTAGGGATTTGTAACAATTGGCTTGCTATCCACAAGCTCAATAACATGCTCAAATCCACAATCAGGAGTTAGTCCATGGTGTAGATCTGAAAATACCACACTATGCTTGTCCAACATGCCCTAAATGTCAATGTGATAGTCACGTCGTCCTGTATTAGTAGACCTATCTGAAATGAAACATTGTGCTGCCCACTCAACCTCTGAATGCCGAAAAACTCTCTCCATCCTCCTAGCTGAAATGACTCTAGGAGCCTTTGAAGATAAGCCCCATAATACCATCTTTCGACCTCCTGTTGTGAAGCTCAACTGCATAGTCTTAAAGTTTGTGACATAAGGACTTATAGAATGCAACCACTGAACACCCAACACAACATTGGTCTCATCAATGTCAACCACGTAAAAGTCATTAGTAAGGGTGTAATTACCTAAAGTCATACTCAATTGTGGAACACAATTAACACAACGCAACATTGTGCCACTCACTATCCGCACTCAGAAACCATCATGCTTCTCAAATTTCAAACCATGCTTCTTCACATAGGATGAATCGATGAAGGTGTAGGTAGCCCCACTATCAATCAACACAACAACCTGCTGTCCATGTATAATGCCCCTTACTCTGAAGGCATTATAATGAGGAGTGGTAGTGATAGTTGCATTCTCCCATCCATTTGTGCCAAATCATCCTGATGTTCATCTGTGCCTATCTCCCCATCCATTTGTTCATGCTGCTCATCATGAACCTGCGTCTCCTCCAACTCATCATCATTGGGTTCCTTGAGGACCTCAATCCAATGGGCCTCACCCCCACTCCTACACTTATGTCCCGGTGTCCAAGGCTCACGACAATCAAAGCAAAGCCTCTTTCGTCTCAACTCATCTCTCGCATCACGAGATGCACCACCAACAGGCTTACACATCTCACCCGTTGGTCTAGTATATTTTGGTTTCTTGTCCTTCCTTTGTGGCAAACTCTACGATAAGGGTCTCTGTGGAAACTTGCTAGGAAACCTAGACTATTGTGTAGATAGCTCCATATTCCTTGCACACTTAATAGCATCTTACAAGGTTGGCGGATTAAAAGATTTGACCCAACCCCTGAGAGGCTCTGTCAAATCGTCTACAAACCAAGAAATTAACCTCTTTTCGGTAACATCAAAAACCATTACTGACAATAGTTGAAACTCTATAATGTGTGCATCAAGTGTCCCAACCTTTCTTAATTGAGCCAACTCTCTGGAGTGTGTCTCTGAATCCTTGCGGTTAAACCGCTCTATCAATGTATTGCAAAATTGATTATAAGAAACTATCGCACCATGAACCTGTGTCGCTAAACCATGATACCACCATTCATGTGCAATTCCTTCAAGGTGAAGAGTAGCAAATTTGATGGCCTCAATCTCCTTCATTTGATTCAAGGCAAGGTAAGTATCCAATTTCTAAATCCAAGCTCTAGTTGTACTCTTGGATGATCCATCAAAACTAGGCAAGGATAGACTTCCCAACCTTTTCAGCAACCCATAATTTTGCTTCCCTTGATTCCACTGTTTTTGCTTTGGCTTGGTGCATTTGGTTGAAGAGCACACAAAAAATACTAAGAGGAGGCGAGGGTGGAGGGGGGGGGTTGAATCAGTATTTTAATACTTTAAAACTTGAAACCATATGAATCAGCAATCAAAACAGTAAGAGAAAACATTAGACAAGATGAACACCGATATCACGTGGAAAACCCTTTCAGGTAAAAAACTATGGCAGAATAGTTGCTCTCATTAACTTCAAAGGGCACCGACCCAGATTACAAAAGTGAGCACCAACTCATTGGAAGCACCAACTGAAGGACCAACTCATTGAAGATTGTCATAACATTGCAACTCTGATTCATGACTTTGATATACGTCCTTCACATCAACTGATACAATCATCCTTGCATATAAAAATTAAAAACTCTTGTTCAGACTTGTGACCTTTTCACACATCGCCCCATTGCAAATGGGGACCCTAGTAGTTTTCCCTCTGATGGTTTTGCTTCTGAGTTTTGGTCTTTTTGGTGGGGTACTTAGAATTTGAAATTTTGAAGGTCATCTGAGTCAAGAAATGATTGTGAACCCGAATCAATGATAGAACGTTGCCAAAGCACTTAGAAGGCCTTGTGGACGAAGATCGACTGTCTATTCAGTCAATTCTGACACTTCCTAAATTTTAGGGTTTTGACCCCGGGCTCCTTTTTTTTAGGGACTTTTTTTTTGGCATTTTTAGCACATTCTAGGATCCCTATTTTTTAGGGATTATTTTTAGAAAGTTTCTATTTTTGGAAAATTTCTATTTTTAGAAAGTTTCTATTTCGGGAAAGTATGCACAGTTCATGGCTTCATAAAACATCAACTTCAAAGGGTTACAGGAGAAAATGGGTGAAAAATGTTTGAAAAACCAGAAAATACGCCTAAGGCATGGACATGCATAAAGAAGATAAAAATGGCGAAGTGCAAATGAAAATTGCAAATGCTAAGCAAGGTCCGCCCAACACTTGCAAAATATAGCCAAAGTCCGCCATATGCAAAAGGGAAAATGCAAAGTCATGGCAAAGTCCACCCCAAGGCACTTGCAAAAACATCTTGAAGTCCGCCCATGCAGCTGCAAAAGGTATGTAAAGTCCGCCCCAAGGCACTTGCAAAAACATCTTGTAGTCCGCCCATGCAGCTACAAAAGGTATGTAAAGTCCGCCATAAAGCAAGTTGCAAAGTGTTGACAAAGTCCGCCAAGCACTTGCAAGGAAATGATGAAGTCCGCCCATGCACTTGCCAAAACATGTTAAAGTCCGCCCAAGGAGTTGCAAGTGCTAGTTGAAGTCCGCCAAAAGAAGTTGCAAAACACTCACAAAGTCCGCCCAAGGCACTTGCAAAAACATCTTGAAGTCCGCCATGTGCAAAAGGCACTTGCAAATGCTAAGTGAAGTCCGCCCATTTGCTAAGGTAACTTGCAAAGAAGTTAGCAAGTCCGCCCAGCAAGATAGATGGCAAAGTATTGACAAAGTCCGCCATAAAGCAAGTTGCAAAGTGTTGACAAAGTCCGCCAAGCACTTGCAAGGAAATGTAAATGAAGTCCGCCCATGCACTTGCCAAAACATGTTAAAGTCCGCCCAAGGAGTTGCAAGTGCTAGTTGAAGTCCGCCAAAAGAAGTTGCAAAACACTCACAAAGTCCGCCCAAGGCACTTGCAAAAACATCTTGAAGTCCGCCATGTGCAAAAGGCACTTGCAAATGCTAAGTGAAGTCCGCCCATTTGCTAAGGTAACTTGCAAAGAAGTTAGCAAGTCCGCCCAGCAAGATAGATGGCAAAGTATTGACAAAGTCCGCCATAAAGCAAGTTGCAAAGTGTTGACAAAGTCCGCCAAGCACTTGCAAGGAAATGTAAATGAAGTCCGCCCATGCACTTGCCAAAACATGTTAAAGTCCGCCCAAGGAGTTGCAAGTGCTAGTTGAAGTCCGCCAAAAGAAGTTGCAAAACACTCACAAAGTCCGCCCAAGGCACTTGCAAAAACATCTTGAAGTCCGCCATGTGCAAAAGGCACTTGCAAATGCTAAGTGAAGTCCGCCCATTTGCTAAGGTAACTTGCAAAGAAGTTAGCAAGTCCGCCCAGCAAGATAGATGGCAAAGTATTGACAAAGTCCGCCATAAAGCAAGTTGCAAAGTGTTGACAAAGTCCGCCAAGCACTTGCAAGGAAATGATGATGTCCGCCCAGCATAAAGCAAGTAAAAAATTGCAAAAAAGTCCGCTCCAAGAAGGCTGGAAAGGGGTGAAATGCTAAGGGGTGCTCTCCAAGATGATTGGAGATGGTGAAAATACAAGGAAAATTCGCCATTTTGTGCAATTAAATGACAATTACTAAGTAAAAATTCGCCCAAGCATGGATAAAGTGAAAAATTGCACAAGGCAAATACGTTGGAGTCATGTATCGCATTGAAAATCACTTGGATGAACAAAGATTTAATTATTTGCCTAGAAAATCGAAGGATTTGAAAATTTGCCTAAGTCCAGACGATTGGAAATTTAATTGAAAAATCAAACGATATGTCTGGCAAAATTGAAATTCGCCTAAGTAAAAATCTTGGCAAGATTAAAATTTGCAAAGGCACAGAGAGATTTGGAAATTCAAAATTGCCTTTGGAAAAAAAATAATAATAATAATTAAATATTATTATTTAATTATTTTAACGAACGGGTTGGAAACAACACATAAAATATTATTTTAATATTTTATTTTCCAAAACCCATTTGATGAGAAAATTCGAATTTCTCTAGGCAAATTGCTGAGAAAAGAAAGAAGAAAAATAAACTTCACTCGACTGGCGACGACATTAGAAACTTTCTTTAAAGACTTATGCTGGAGACGGAAATTGCCATTCGAAAGACAAGTGCCAGCCGAGTTCAAACTGAATTAATTGGAAACAATTAATTAGGTCGATTTTCTCAGCCTTAAATTGGCTTTGCATTTCATTTTTATTCATTCTTTCGAAAGCAAAGTTGAGAAAATTTGCTAATGCAGAGAAGTTTGTGAAGTTTTATATTTTTTGCGAAGTAAAAGGCTGAAAGTACGAATTTACTTCAGCAACAACACAGTTTTCATTGACAGGCAGACTTTACTTCCTCTGTTTTCGACAAAGTTTTCTCTTTGCAAGCGATTTAATTCTTTCATTTCCAGCAACGGTTGTTTTCACGAATTAACTCATCAAGTTTGCTGGAATTTATTTATAAATAATTTCTGATTATTAAATTTTTCTTTTGCAGATTTATGCTGAACGCCGGAGAATCATTGAAGAAGAAAATGAAGTTTGCAAGCAAAGGTGCGCCGTTGGAGTTTAAAATTATCTCCAAATGGAAGAATGTTGCAGACACTGATCTCGGCCATGTTGACTTGGAGGAATTTCGAAAAAGAATGTACGGAAGTGACACACGCATGCCGACTCCAATTGCGCAAAGGATGATGCGAAATGGTATAGTTCAAGCTGTAGGATTTCCGCCAGCAGTCGAGTGTCCGGAGTTGATGGTAGAATGCGCCTTGCACTATAACGCTGAAGAAAGACAAATTGAGGCGCCTGATGGCAGAGTATTGGCATACTTAGGCGAGTTGGCTATACAGGAAACATTTGGCATTCCGGCTTACCACCGAACGTACTACCGGTCGAAGGAGGATGCGCAGAAATTGTACGAAGATAAACAGACTCTTTGCATGGCCAACATGAACAAGAACTGGCTCGAAAAACCTAGATGCTCATCCAAGAGATTGCCCAAGAAATTACTCAGGCCATTTTTTAAGGAAGAATACGGAGACATAGTCTTGTTGCTGAACAGACTAGTAGGCAGTCCTCAAGGAGCGCCTTTTGAAAGTTGGATGTATTACTTCATTGATGAAGTATCTGCTGGGACAAAAATGATCAACTGGTCAAGGATGATCAGTGATAGTATTCATGAACAATTGGTTAACCTGGAGAAAACTGAATCCTTTCATATGGGTTCTTATATTGTGTATTCACTCGCTCGTACATATCGATATACCGGTCTGATATGCAAAGGTGTAGTCGGCAACAACGAAGGAGAGCTCAAAGTTTATAACTGCTATCCCCAATTGCAGTTGAGTGAGAAGTCACATTGGTGCAGGGCACATAACGCTTTCCTCATGTACATCACTCGGGTGCTGCAGGGAGGAACGCATCAAAGACTTACACCCAAAGCAAAAAGTTTAATCAGTAAATACGGATCCTGGTTCATCCAGTTTCCAAGATTTACGTACATCCGAATACAGGGATTCACGGAATCTCCTTACAGGTTGCCAATCTATCCTACTGACAAGATGATTTTACTAGAAGTAATCAGGCAACTGGAAACATTCCAGAATATCCAGAGACCGAAGCAGAAAGCAGCTGTCACGTTTCCCTTGTTCATAGGAGACATGGTAGAATCCTATCCGTCATCGCAAGCAGCAGACAATGCCAGGATAGAAATACAATTATATCCGTTCACCTCGTACAAGTCCAGAGGGGATTTTGATCCACTCAATCACATGGGAATGGTAAACGGAAGGAAATACAGGCACAGAGTTGACCTTGAAGATTTTTGGGCAAATGCTGCCGACGAGTATGAAGTAAGGAGAAGACTTTGGTCAAGGTTATCCTTGAGCATGATCAGGACAACAGAACTTTTCTGTGTACCTGACCAGCTAAATGACGATGAAGTGTACATACAGCCAAGATATGATGAAGGATTGCCGCTCCCTCCTGTCAAATGGTCAGAGCCTGAGTTAAGTGATTTGACAACTCTTATGAGACCAGTGGTCAAATACTCACAATGGTGGGTAGATCAGCGGGTACAAACATTGAAGCAACGAGGTGTGCCATTCACCTATGATTTAATGGGCGAAGCTAAATCTTGTTCTTCAAATATTGGCACTTCTCAGGAAAATGAACGGATCGAGCCTATCAACCCGAAGAAGAGGAAAGGCAAAGAGGTGGCAACAAGCGAGAAGCCGATCCTGAAGAAGCCTAAGGCCCTTCACTCAGTCGCATGTGGGAATATCAAGCAACTACTGATTATGGAAGAAGAATCATGGGGAAATATAAGAATTCCTTCACCAGTGCTTGAAGGAAACACGGAGCCTATGCAGATTGAGCAGGACTTTCACCATTCTCCAACCGGCACAGAGATTTGTGAATCAGATGAGGACCTGAATGACAGGGAAGGCGACTTCCAAGAAGGGATGATTTCAGCCCTAAGGGGGATTCATGAGGACCCGCCGGCACAAGAAATCCAAGAGATTCAGGATATTCCGGACTGCGAAGACGATGGAGTCGAGCAGCCTACAATACCAGACTGGCTTAAGGAAAGAATTAAGGTTAAGGTACTAGTTGCAGCACCAGAAGCAGATGATATTGACGATTTCTTGACAAGGTTGGAGCAAGTAAATACGAAGAAACCTGCCAAGAAATTCTCTACTATTCAAAGAGATGAGACTAGTAACCGCAGAGTGCAAATTGCAGTCCCGACAGTTGAGAAACCGCAGGATGAAATTACTCCTGCGGATTATGCCATTACTGTGATTGATATTGGTCCATCTACCAAAGGGCAAGAAGTAGAAGATCTGGACAATTCCGTTTCCACCATTAAGTCCAGATTAGAAAAGGAGACTCAGAAAAAAAGGGAATATAAGATGGAGGTTGAGCGCCTGAAGGAGTATATCCGGCATTTGACAAGGCCACTCAACCAAGGCAACCAATCAAACCCTCTGCTCTCAAATGCATCACAAGAGCCGGTAGAAAGTCTTGAGAAAGAACTAACTACTGCTAGGGAAACACAAGAATGGATGGCAAGAAAAGAGGGAGAGGTAATGGCATTTGTGGAGAAGTTAGTACACGCTCATGGGCAAACTTCTTCCCTGCTCACAAGGATTGCAAATTTGACTGAGGCAAGGGACGGATTGCAAGACTTGCAAGATAGAATCATTCCCTGCCTCCGTGATATAAGGAAAATTCCTAAGCAAAGGCTGATTGACGAGAAGATTATTGCAGCTGGGGCGGCTTACGACTTCAGCAACTGGTATTGCGCATTGGTCTCCCGTAGGGAAATGCTTGAAAAGGTTAAGGCAGAGAGTATCAAGGTCGAGGAGCAAATAAGGAGCATCCAAAATGGCATCTTTCATATGGCTGCAGATATATTGAACAAAGACATTGTTCGAGAAAATGACTTGTGGCTGGATAATATGCAAAGGGAAGTGCAAAAGATTTTCTCCATCATGCCAATTTTGGGCAAAAATCTGACTAAGGCATTTGACCTGTTGACTATCTGTAGTACTTTCTTGCAGCACGAATCAGAATGGGCAGTTGTCTTTGCTGATTGTGCAGATAGTTTGGACCTGCTGGAATACAATGTCAGCACCTTGCCAGACATTACCATCGAGGAGATTGGCGCCATTGTGTCTAGGTTCGTCGAACGAGGCATTGCATGAGTGGATAAGGATACAACCGCCAGTGGGTGACTCATCTGTCAGTTAACTGATCGATGTTTTGGGCAACCCTAATTAGGGTTTTCGTGTTTAAATCTGGGCCCTTGATTTTGTTTCAATCTCGGCCATTCATTGTATCGGGGAATTCTATAAGTACCCTTTCTTTTTCATTTCAAACGATCGGAAGAAATCAGAAAAAATTGTTATCAGAGGATTAGAGATTAGATTTTGAGTTAGAATTAGTTTCTTTTAGAAGTAAGAGAAGAGTTGTATGAAATTGTTGTGAAAACCATTGGGATAATAAAATTAATAATTGCATGAGTTGCTTTGAAACCTTTATTGTCAAATGGGTGCATGGTTGCATATTTGCTCTTTCTCGTAGGATTATTATAGATTAAAATTTATTTGTTAGTGGAACGAGAGATTGATGGTGAGGATTGAAAGTAACTTAGCTCATACTTTTTTCAAATGGATGCTTTTCATTTGATGTGCAAAGTTAGACTGAGCTCTTGATATAAATGCTTTTAAAACGTTTACTTGAATAATATTGTTCGAATTGATGGTGTTATTTATAGTGAAAAATCTCAAGCATAAATCCCAGAAGATTGCACCTGCTTTCGTGTAGTTGTCATTTTTCGAGACGAAGCAAAGCATGGTTTCCTTTAAGTTGCATTTGATCGTTATCGTCTCCTAGTTCCTTAGGATTAGCATAAGATTTCTCACCCCTTTCCTTTTCTTTTTATTTTTATCCAAAATCAGAAAATCCAAAAGATACAACACTGCATTCAAACTCTTGCTTTCAAAGTAAATTACTACAATACTATGCCCCCTTGGGTTACCAGCAAACCTCATACTACCACAGAGCCTATCCGCACCCCAACTTAGGAACATTGGAATTACCTTGTGATCTATCTAGCAATCTTAGCATGAAAGGTGATTTTTATCAAGAGAGGATAGAGCATCTCCGGACACTTTATTCTAGTGTGTTCGTGTGTGTCACAAAACACGCATCAACAAGACTCTAAAATCTTTTGCTCAAAAACTTAATCTCAATTGTAACAACACCTAGATTCTTACACCATTTTAGACATTCTAATAACTTGCTCCTTTAGAAAATACAGAACAGCCTGCTTAAATTCTCATCTCATTGAAAGTTACAATAGGTAAAAACGTAGAGGATGAGCTTTTTCTAAATCAATACAAGTGATTGCACCCACCATCAATAATGTATATACACATTCACTCCACTTTACTATCGTTTTGTTCTATCAGACTCAAATTAACTCATACGACTTGCCTAACATACATACCATGAATAATGAACAGTAGGTATGGCATTTGAGAAAATGATCACCTGTACAACACACACCGACTCACATGTATATCGACTAAGCAAGAGTGAAGGATATTACCATGAAGAATGCGACCAAGGATTTATGCAAACATGGTGACTACATCACAACAGTCCGTTTCTTGCCAGATTCATAGAGAAAATTCAAAGCTCAGGCACTTATGATATTGTGACTTGAATGATTTGCAATATATATATATAGTCTTCCACAAAGGCAGCAATAGCATTTGAAGCATCACATCTTTAGTTTTCTCTTACGACATCCCTTGCAAAACAACCTGTGCCTTTTTAAGAGAGACGAATAAGTTTGCACAAGTAACACCATCTAGTCTGCACGCAAGGAAGAAATGGTAACAACAGTGTTGAGGTTCCCACGTCTATGGTCTCCCTTGCATCCACTAACATAGTGTAATGTCTCTTACCCGACTTTTCCCTAGAATTCACTTGTTGATCAAGTTTAGGGTTTCTTCTTTTTCAAATGAATGTTCTTTTTGACTAAGTAATCTTGGATTGAAGTCTGCATTTAATATTTCCACATGTACATATATCTGTTAGCATTAATAGCTAGATATCCAAATATAAATATAATCACAAATCAATAATAAAGACATATGAGGAGTGGCATGGGTAGAGCCGCCCAAAGCTATCCATCTAAGCCCAAGAGCACAAGCGTCCTATCAGGACAACCCACCCCTTGGCCCCGAGCGGTATGAACGTCTCAAAGTGGCGTGCTTAGAGGAAACACTTGTACCTTCTTTCTCTACCTGTGCCATCACCTCAAAAGACACTCAACCTATTGGGGGAAGCCAATGGAGCTTATAAGGGGTTCCGGGCCTACCACCCCTCCATGGCCACAGCAGATTGTTAAGTGGGACCCCCACCCCTCCATGGCCGCAACGGATTGTTAAGTGGGGTTTTTAGGCACCACCTGTCTTAGGCCTTTCCACCCTAGTAGGCTAACAAACACAGAGAAGACAATCTTTTAGCAATCAAATACATTTGCATTTATTACTGATTCTTTAAGTTAATATCAGCATCATTATCATCATGATAATACTAAAGAAAGCATTACACCAATAATCAAATTAGAAATATATATTTCTTATATTCAAAATATGCTAAATATTATTGCTAAGTGAGTACATCACCTGAGTTGCTATATCTCTCCATGTTTCCTTACTCGCTTCCTTCAACCTTGTACTAAATTGATCATAGGATGAGGACAATTCATAAATATACATAATCTACTTATGTTTATATTAAAGAGTCATCATTACTTATAAGTATCATTATTGCATAATCATGTATATGTATTTATACATATATATATACTTTCTATACATATATATAATTATTCTTTTACTTATATCCATTAGTATTCATATATATATATATATATATATATATATTTATATAATTATTCTTTCCTTATTCATATATATTTTTTATTCATTGCATATTATTCATTATAAAATTTATCTATATCTATGCATATAAACTTGCATGCCTATTAAATAATATATATATTAAATGGCTCTATATTCCAATGCGTAACAATAATTGTTGCTGCTGTTCTAAATTGCAAATCCTATTTTTCCATGTTTTTTCCCCCTTCTTTATTTTCCTTCCTTCTATTTATACCATTCAAGGTAGGTGACTCATGGGGGGAATGTATTGTTTGGTGAAAGAGGTGACTTTTCATAAAATACATCCCTTTGTTAGATTTAATTGCTGCCTTTATTATCACAATAATATCTATTTTTAAAATAATATATTATTACTATAATTATGATATTTCAGATTTCTATTTTATTATTTTATTTTGATATTTTACTGAACATATTTTAACATTAAAGTATAATAATAAACAATTTACTAATATCTTATTATTATTTTATTCTAATGTAGTACAATCTTTGATGTGTAATGATTATAATATTTATTTATTATTATTTTTGATACTAAGTTATTTAATACTAGAATGTAATAACAATAATTTGCCTATATATGATTATTATATTTGTTATTTCATATTTATATATTTTTATATTGATATGATACACATTTATTTTATATTTAATATTAATATTGCTATTTATTTTATTTATTAATTGATTTGTATTTTAACACTTGGTTTTTATGGTTTTGTTGTTTTGAGGACATGACACATAGCCCGTGTGAAGGAAAGATGATAGCGATAGATTGTATGCTCACGGCTTCCACATTATGCAACCCACAATAATCCCAGAACACTCACAGATATCAATGGAAGGCATAGATCAGAGGTTTTTAATGACCACGATTTCTTTAGAAGAGTCGACTCTTGAATACGCACGACTTCCACAAATGTTGTGCAACAACTCACATTTTTAATTGTAAATACTATGCCAAAAAAAAATGGTGGCAACCACCTTCAAAATGAAAAAGAATATCGACGTTATAGAATAAGATTGGCTCATATTTGGTGTGACTCCCATTACACATATTCCACTGAGCAGACATAAATGTATAGTTCGCAATAATTTAAATGCCACACACAGGCCCGAACAAACTCACACGACACCACTTGCATAAAATAGGTGATAAGGAATGAAGCCCAAGCACCACCATTAAGAAAACGGTAAAGGATGAATGCGCGCCATCATTATATTGAATCGTGCTTGAAACCTCTATAGTAGAAGTCGTCCACAATAGAAATGAAAATCTGAAGCCATCGCTTAAGAGAAAATATGTTAGAGGTGTTTTAAATAAACAAGCTGCCAACACAAATTAGAATCATTAGGAATTCATGAGCCGCCAGGAATCAAGTAGCAAGCCGTTACAAGGAAAAAGACCCGACCATCTCTTGACTTCTCAACTCTGTTGGGTGAAAATTATGTAATCAACTTTTCAACAGATTACAAAACCTAGACTTCAGCCACAACTATGTGAGATAAAATCTCTCCTCTTAGAAAGGGGAGGTGCCCTTCTACTACTACTAACAAAAGCTATGGTAAAACTAATAAACAATGTACACTACACTTACGAAATGGGGGGGCCGGGCGGGGTGGGTGGGGCAGTGTGTCACATTCATGCTTCTCTCTTTTTTCAGAGAAGATGTTTTACAATGCTTCACGGTTGGAAGTCCTAATTCAAGATAACTTTAAACTAACAACGAGAAGTAATGCCAATACCTCTATCTTGTCAAAGCAAAGCGTAGAGATATCAAATATGATTAATGATAAACAAATAAAAGAAAAGAGAAAGCTCTCAAAGGCACAAAGTCGTTATGTAGCTTTTTCACTGATGGATCTACGAAAGATGTATCGTTTGTTGCATTAGAAACACAAAGTCTTCTTAGATACAACAATTCCTTGAACAACATGAACGATTACAAGCACAAAGTCTTGTAGATCTTTCAACAAAAGTATCCAAACATAAATGTAAATTGAAATAAGGAATTTAACACAAAGTTTACATAAATTACTTGAAGCCCTTCAAATATCATCTACTAATCACCACCAATAAGATAAATTCACAAGATTATCAATCCAACACAGTCTGGTTTGCAATTCTCTTCTTTATTGATCAGATTTCATTCACAAAGTATGAACACAGTTTCACAAATCTGCTTCGAAAGGGGCAGCACTTCGTTGCAAAATACTAAAGGTCACTATTACAATAGAGATTCCTCATATTTATAGAAGAGAGAGAAGAGCTAATCTAGGAAATTAGTTGAGTAAAATTAGGGAAGTTAGGTGAGCAAAAATAGGAAACCCTAACTTTGACTTAGTCAACATGTAATTCATCTCTGTGAAATTACATCTCATATTTTCGATGTAATCACATTTGACAAAAAGACATTTAAGATGCCGCAAACTATTTACAAGATGCATGAAGGGAAGCATCAAAATGTTCAACACTGGGAAATCAGGAATCTTCATGGTTCCTTGCTTGGGCGCGGAAGTCTTCATACTTCTTCCTGGTCTCCTGAATGAACTTTTCATCCGAACCAACAGTGTAATCCACAATGGTGTGAATCCTCGTGATTGATTTCCTAGCGGATGAGTGAACCTTTTTGCACCTATCAAGATGCATCTTGAGGTTGTCAAGAGTGAGCCTTGTATCACAAAGATCATGCATAGAAGCTTCTGAAAAGTCCGCACTCTCTACTTGATTCATGATGGCTTATTTGAAGGTCTTGGAAAGTTCTGTGGCCGGAAGGAAAATGCGGTTTTCTTCAAGAAGCTTGCCTGGCAACTCCTTGATTCTTTTTTCAAGGATAGCACGATGCACTTCGACATTTTCTTTCATATGGTGGAGATCTTCTGCAAGAGATTTGATTGTCTGATTACGATGCTTCAGTGATTCTCTTACTTCAACATATTTCTCCTTGTCGGGGATCACCCTGGCTTCCACCAATTTGCTGAGCTTTACCTGTTTCATTTGTGACCACAACAACAGGCATTTTTCCATTTGTCTGAGCTCTTGGGAAAGAACACCTTCCTCTTTATCCAGCTCTAATTTGAGCTGGGCTATCTGAGTAGCTTTTTCATCTGTAGCAACTATAATCTGAGAGCCATGTTCAATAATCTTATTAATAAAATCATATAACACTTTGCCTTTGGAGGCAAACTTCTCAGCCTTCTTGACAGCTAGTTCCTCAGCGCTTACCATTGCCAACGGTTGTGCATTACTTGAAGATCCTGCAAGCCTCCTTACAATAGCGGCATAATTCTCTACCCTCTGTTTGTATAAGTTTCGAGCTTGCTCCATTTTGTCCAGCCTTTCTGCCAATATATTCAAGGTCACTTGTGCATCTGCCTTGGCACTTTCATTTGTGACCTTGCCAAGTTGGACTCTTGTCACTGTGTAGTCCTCCATATTGACATCTCCTTACTCTTGAGGTGGTATGCCAATCTCTGCATACTTTTGACCGGCTTTGTTAACATGAAGCCGTGAATACACTTTTGCCTTTATCTTCCCATTGGCTTTTGGAGGGGCTATCTCTTCAAGATCGAGCTCTTCAGGAGAGATCATTTTTTTTCCACTTCGATACCTAAGATACCAACCAGGGGGGAAGAGAGGAGATATGAACAACTTGGTTGACCGTCAACTCTCTTATCACCGCCACTTCTGAAGGAATGGTTGGTATAGTGATAATTGGCGTAGTGTCTGTCATTATTGCTCCAATAACTTGTACATTGAGCTGATTCTGCAAAGATTCATTCATAAACCTGTTAAACTCAGCTTCTGAAGTGAGATCATGGGATGGAGATGACAAGCTAGGAATGGATGATTGAGGGCTCGAAAAAATGTCAACCATTTGAATACTTGTCACTGAAGGAGTATCAAGTGTGGTTGACGCTGCAGGGAGTGGTGCAATGTCCACTGCGGGTATGGTAGATGTAGGAATAGGTGACATGGGAAAAGGTGGTGGAGGAGTGTTTGGATTAGGAAGTGTACAAGGAGCGTTTGAAGTTACATGTGATGATGATTGGGGAAAATCTTAAACTACATTCTCAGGTGGAGACATAGCTTGTTCTTCATCATGCGTGAGTTCCTGTTGATCACCTTCTTGATCTTCTAACTCTTGTTCACCTTCAGAATGTTCTTCCTCATCAGAGTTTGTTTCTTCTGAATCTTCTTCTTTAGCAGATTGATCACTTGAATTTTCTTTTTCATCGAAATCTATCTCTTCGGAAACAAACCCCTTTTCTTTCGAGCGGGATGGTTCAGATTCCATTGTTTCTTCTTCACGGATGGCTCGAGCATCTTTTTTGCCAACAATGAACTTAATCGTGGGGCCTCTTTGAGAAGTGTAATGTCCCCTTCCTAGACAGTGCAGCTGGTTCAGAGGTTAGCCTATCATTCTGATCTTCGTAGGCTGACAGACATGTATAGAGGATCACTTGAGGCAGTATCCTACGTTCGGGAACCTTACTCCATCAATTGATTTAGGTTTGGGCCTTTGCAGACTCTCACAGAGTGTTTTTCAGATACTTACTATTTTTAGTAAGTCAGGCAGACAGGGGTTACTATTTCTGGCAAGGCACCTTTTTCAATTGGTCAGCTCAGTTTCAACCCAGTTGGATGATTTGATGAGCAAACAGTGATTATCGGAGGATTTGATAATTATTTAAAAAGATTATTAATTTGACTTTATATTATAAAGTCACTTTAATGAAATATTAAAATGTTTATTAAAGGGCGAATTATAAAGTATTTAATACTTTATAATAAAGGTGAAATATTATAATTAAATAAGTATTCATTACTTATTTAAATGGGATGCCTTTTATTAAATAAAATGCCTAAGTCTAAAAGAGGCGAATTTATATCATTTAAATGGATTTTAAATGATTAATAAAAAGGGTCGAACTTTTGAGAAGAGGTATATATTTCCTCAAAGACAAATCAAATTCATTCATGATTATTCTAATTTGTCTTATTTCTCTCTGAGAGCATTGGGGTTTGTGAAACAAGGGTTTCTGCAGACATTGATTTTGGAGAACATTCCCTCTTCAGAATCTGGCATACTGAGGCTGTGAAATACCAGTTGAAGCTTGTCTATCAGGGTGACTTTATTCAGAAGTCATATTTGTGCTTATTGGAGAAGAATCATCAAGGGTTTGAAGAGCAGATTTTAATTTGTTGAAATAATCATCATTGCAGAAGAAAAATCAGAATTATTGATCTGCTGCTACAGTGACGTGAATAGTGCCTACGCTACAGTGACATGAATAGTGCCCACGCTATAGTGGCGTGAATAGTACCCGCGCTACATTGATTTATATTTGGCATCTTCTTGGCTGAGGAAAAGGTTGCATTTCATGTTATACTGATGTTCTTCAGTGGTGCGCATTGCTGCAAATAATAATCAGGCGGTTGCAAGTAATAGTCAAGTTCTTGAATAAATAATGTTGCTTTCTATTTATTTGGTACCCGGATAGCATTGTAATTGTTCAATAATGAAAATGAATCCATCTGCCATTGCTCTGGGAGTTCTTTAATGCATTGCTATTTATTTATGAATTTATTTGTATTTATTTCTCAAAATCGCAATTTCATTATTGCTGCAAAAACCATCAAAAAATCATAAAATACCAAAAACAAACAAAAACCTTAGTAGTATCAGTTGGTGATCGAGTTGAGAGACACCTGGTCTCTTAGAGTGGTATCAGAGCACAAAAGTCCTGCCAGCCTGTGCTTTTTCATTCAGAAGTTTGTTTTTTAGATGCTTTTTCATGAGTAGAGACATTATATTTTACAGTAAGGGTAGAGGAACAGGCAGAGTTGAGGATTGGACAAGTCCACCTATTCCAGAAGGTGAGACAATATCAGGGATTCTCAGTAGACATAGGTCTAGCCCTTGCAGCAGTGAAAACAATGTGACCACTCATCGCAGATCAAGAGATTCCTAGAGATTCAGGGAAAGAGAAAGAAAATGCTGAGATGATTGAGGTAGAATACAGGAGTAGACATGACAATATGATGGACATGATGTCGCAGCTGATAGGTACCATAAGACAGTATACTCCGCCTCACCAGCATTACATTCAGATACGGCGGTCCAGTGGTTTGGGAGGCATAGACCAGCCACAAATGTCTACACGACCGCAGCTGTCACCGGTTGTTCACGAGCTTAGGCCTGGACAACCTACTTTTATCAGTAGAGAGGCACCACCGACTTCAGAAGCGGAGCAACAGGGTCACCATACAGAGTTTCAGCCACAACATGGTACTTCAGTGGCAGACATGACCAGATTGTTTGGAGAGTATTCTACTCTGACTCCTGAGATTAGACAGTCGTTGACATTTCATGAGTTTATGGATGTGCATAAGCCCAGAGGTGGAGGTAGATTTGAGCGCAGAGCTCATCAGTACCAGCAACCACCACAAGTGAACAGAGATCTTCAACATGCAGTGAGCAAGATTGTCTTGCCTTATTTTGATGGCTCGGATAAGAATTCAGCGAGGTCGTGGGTACAAAAGTTAGACAATTACCTATCTTTGAGACCTATGAAGGAGGACGAGGCCATTAAGTTTGCCACACTACACCTTGATGGACTGGCACATGATTGGTGGCATCACAACATGTACACACTGGGTCATCATCGGGTTACTACTTACTAGGATTTCACGGGCAGGCTCATTGAGCGATTTCATAAGAAGGATCCAGAACTTTACTTTAGAGAGCTAGCACAGCTCAGACAGACAGGTAGTTTGGATGCTTACATTGGGGAGTTCTAGGAAAACTGCAGTTATGGTGACAAGTATTTCGGAGAGGAGACTTGTCATTCTTTTCACCGAGGGGTTATATGAGCCGATGAGAGGTTGGGTGTAATGTCCCCTTCCCAGCTGTGACCGTTTCAGTTGACCGTTGGCCTATTCCGGAGACCCGTAGGCTACGCGGATGGTGAAATTAGGGTTTACTGGTTTTGAGGAGGTTGTTGCTTGAGGTTCGGGATTCTGTTTGCGGATTCTTTCTGGGTTTTCAGAGAGCTTCGCAGTGATGTGTTCAGTTTGGCATTCCGGGCAACTTCGCGAATTTACTATTTTTAGTAAATTCTATTTTTGGCAGTGGACAGTTTGGGTTCAGTTCAGTTGGTCCTCTTCTTCAGTTGGTTCAGCTGGCACTTCAATTCTTGGCCTTGGGTGCATATTTCTTGGAGAGATAAGTATTTTCATTATAATATTATATTTTAATATTATGCCCCTTGCCTAGCAGTACAACTTTAAGTTGTTTTAAAAGGGGAACCTTGAGGGTCTAGGCGTCATGGAGAGATAAGTTATATCTTTAAATGTCAAATATTGAGATGAAGAAAGGGACGCCTATTGAGAGAATTGATTTTATTTTAAAAAGAAAATACAAAGTGAAATATTTCATGGGTGAAAAAGGACGCCATTCTTTGGAGGGAAAAAGTGAATTTGAAATTAGGGTTTGGGCGCCTTCTGGAAGCTTCTAGATGTTTCTCTCTTGTCTATTTAATCAGGCCTCAGCTCTTCATTTGGTATCTTTTGTCTACTACACCGTTATGCTGCTGAATTGTCTTCAGGCACTCGCTTCGAGGAAAGCATCCCTCCTAGCATGGGCTCATCTTCTTGCTTGAAAGATAGCAACTAGTTGAGAAGTTAGCTTGTAATAGGTTTGAATTGCATTTCCAATTGAGTCATTGCATTTTGGGAGTTCTAGTTTACATTTTCTATCATATTTTGATGTTGCTGAATGTCATTGAGGAATGTAAGATTTGCTCGCAGCTCATGAAATAAAAATGCTATCCTTCTGGGTATTGAATCTATCAATCTGTTTATGTGGGGCGACCATTCTTGCCAATTTCCAGATTTTATTTGGGTCTTTCTGATTTTATAGAGGAAAATCGCCCTTGCAGCTGGGCCGTACCATCTTGAAGTGCATCGAAGTTTGTGCAAAATAAATAAGGCTTGTTTTGGGTGGTTTAGGAATTGCATCTTGGGCGCCTATATCAGTATAGTAATCTGCATTTGATTTCTCGTCAATAGGATGTGTTTAGAGGTAGATATGTACAATTTTGTGAGTTATTTTGTTGCTGTTCTGCATTAAATCTGTCAAATCAGTCATACCAGATTTAAGGGAGTTCATTAGTTGTGCGAGGGGTTGATATTCAAGAGTTTGTGATTGTAGAAGAGGGATCTTATCTTGTTATAGCTTTGGAAGTTCTTACTCTTATGATATCTGGCAAGCTCTCTAATTTGCTGTAAGCTGAACAGTAGTACTGTCAGCAATTCATTCTCTTCATTTTGAATTTACATGTAATTCCCACTGAATAAGTGGAAGAGGCTGGCTTGCCGCCTATTTGCTTTCAGTTGAGTAGTTTAGGGACCCTCTGACCATATGCTCGCCATCCATTGGCGCCATTCTTGGTTAGGGTTACATTCTGTCATCATGCATTGATCCTCTGACCATATGCTCGCCATCACTCGGCGCCATTCTTGGTTAGAGTTCCTTCAGTTTGCATTGCATTGATCCTCTGACCATATGCTCGCCATCACTCGGCGCCATTCTTGGTTAGAGTTCCTTCAGTTCGCTTTTCATAGATCCTCTGACCAATGCTCACACCTTGCCCACATCGGGATCCTGGTGTACATTCTGGTTAGAGTTACTTTCTGCAACGTTTTGGTTTGTGCTAACCTTAACGGGTGCATGTTGCATTGTAATCAATTGTGAAAAAAAATAAAAAAAATCTGCCCGGCTCATTACAGTGGTATCAGAGCCATGATTCTGCCAACCTGTGCCCAACAGTGATTCAGTGGTCAGATGAGTGACAGTGATTGCAGATACTACACCAGAGGTCAGGCCAGAAGACAACAGACACAGCTTCCGCCAGTGCCAGAAGCAGATACTCTCTCAGAAGCCTTGAGAGAAACAGAAACAGCAGTGGATAAGGGTAAAACAGTTGAGAACATGTCAGACAATCTTAGGCAGGCCATGGAGGAGAAGGATGCAAGGATGGAAAAGAAGTTTGATGGAATGATTGAGATGATGTCTCGGTTACTTGCTCGGATGGACCAGCAAACTTCTCAGAACCATACTCCGAATCAAAACCATGCTACAGGAGAAAGCAGTGGAGTCAATGGAAACAACGGGAATAATGGGAACAATGGTAATGGAGGCAGTAGAACCATTGGACAGCATGATGCCAACTCTAGTGGATCAGCCTCTAGACCGCTCTTTCCTACATTCACTCCGAGGGAAGAACAGCAAGTTGAAGCTACCATTCCTTTGGTAGACGATGCCAGGCAAGCCTACATGGAGTATGCTACCCTACCTCCTGATCTTAGAGACCAATGGTCCTTTGATCAATTCTTGAATCAGAGAAACAGAAGACATGGAGGAAGAGTTGATAATCGAGCTTATATGGCTCCTAGAACTGATTTTCATCAAGCCTTGGGGAAGGTAACATTGGCTCACTTCGATGGAAGTGATAAGTGTTCAGCAAGATCGTGGGTTCAGAAGTTAGACAACTACCTTTCACTTCATCCCATGCCAGAAGAAGATGCCATCAAGTTTGCAACACTTCATTTAGAGGGAGCTGCTCATGAGTGGTGGTACCATGGTTTGGTCACACTTGGCCATAACCTTATTCGAACCTATGGGGAATTCACCAACAAGCTGATTGAAAGGTTCGACACTAAGGATCCTGAAGTAAGATTTCGCGAGCTTGCACAACTGAAGCAGCATGGCTCCTTGGATTCTTACATTGCTGATTTCCAGAGACTTTCTGTGATGGTGCCCAACATCACCGAAAGAAGA
Organism: Sequoiadendron giganteum; assembly: GCA_007115665.2. NCBI lineage: Eukaryota > Viridiplantae > Streptophyta > Pinopsida > Cupressales > Cupressaceae > Sequoiadendron > Sequoiadendron giganteum. Next base: position 49,511,330 of record CM021103.1, on the reverse strand, counting down.
TTGGTTGTTTCGTTTTCCGAAGGTTTGGTTGAACCCTTGAAAGGGTGGGTGAAAGCTTTCGATCCACCAAGTCTTGATGAGGCAATCAAGAAGGCTCGTAGTATGGAGTTATCAGCCCCTAGGCCTAAATTTCCGCCTAAGCCTTTTGGCCATAAGAAGGATAAGAGACATTCTTCTAATCAGCACAAGAAGTTCCCACCTAAGTTGACTGAAGAGCAACGTGAACAGCCCAGAAAAGAGGGCAAGTGTTACACATGTTTAGAGCCTTGGACTAAGGGCCATAGATGTCCTGGAAGAGGGCGTTATAATCAAATGGGAACCTATTCTGATTATGAATCAGCATCTGATATGTCAGATCAGCAGTCCTATTTTGGGGCAGCGAAGAGGAAAGAGCCACAAAAGAGTCCGATCATGAGCAAGTAGTTGGGGGCCCTATTGCCCAACTCTCTAGTTTCCAAAAGAACGAATCTTTCAAGGTTCGTGGGGGAGTTGGAGGTCATCGTATTGTGGCATTAATCGATACTGGTGCGACGCATAACTTCATTGATGAAGGTGTGGTTGCAAAGAGAGGTCTCAAAATCGAAGAATTTGAAGGCTTCAAAGTCATGGTGGCTGATGGGTTTCATATTTCTTGCACCCGAAGAGTTCCTAACATGTCTTTGCAGTTGGGAAACTATGAAGTCAAAGATGACTTCTATGTGGTTACTATTGGTGACACAGATGCAGTTTTGGGCATACAATGGTTACGTTCACTTGGTGAAATCTCTCTCAATCTACAAACAATGGAGCTCAAGTTCCAATCTGATGGCAAGAGGGTTGTATTGAGAGGAATGTCCAATGGTGGTCCTCGAATAGTTTCATTCAAAAGGATGGAGAGGCTGATTAGACATGACCAAGTGGAGTGGGCTGCGGAATGCATGGTTCTTCCAGCTAGTCCAGTTGAGACAAAGAGGGAATACCCTCCAGATATTCAGTCAATACTCACCAAGAGGAGTAAGGTGTTTGCTGATCTACCTCCTGGGCCACCACCTGAAAGAGGAGCTGAGCATGTCATTGAGCTCAAAGAGGGTGCCAAACCCGTCATCACAACTCCGTATCGATATCCTAAGAAGCAGAAGGATGAAATTGAGAAGAACATAAAGGAACTTCTGGAGATGGGCTTCATTCGCCCTAGCAAGAGTCCCTTTGCTTCAGCCGTGGTTCTGGTGAAGAAGAAGGACGACACCATCCGCATGTGTGTGGATTACCGTGCCTTGAATCAAAGCACAATAAAGAATTGGTATCCTATTCCTCGGATCGATGAGCTCATTGATGAGCTACATGGTGCTAAATTCTTCTCAAAAATTGATTTGAGATCGGGTTACTATCAAATCCGGATGAGAGGTTCAGATGTTGAGAAGACGGCATTTAGATGCCACTATGGCCATTTTGAGTTCCTAGTCATGCCCTTTGGCTTGACTAATGCTCTCGCCACTTTTCAGTCTTGCATGAACAGAGTTTTCCAGAAACAATTGAGGAAATTTGTGTTGATATTCTTTGATGATATTCTCATCTTCAACAAGTCATGGGAAGAACACCTCAAGCACTTGGAGGAAGTGCTTAGCATTCTTGGATTAGAAAGTTTGTTTGCGAAGGAATCCAAATGTGAATTTGGGATGAAGGAGCTGCTCTACCTTGGTCATATAATCAGCGCTAATGGGGTGAAGGTTGATCCTGAAAAGATCAAGGCAATAGTAGATTGGCCACCTCCAGAAAATTTGACTCATTTGAAGGGATTCTTGGGTCTGTGTGGCTTTTACAGAAGATTCGTAAAGGGTTATTCTCAAAGTGCTGCTCCTCTTACTGACCTCACTAAAAAGGGGGCTTTCCTGTGGTCAGAAAAGGCTCAAAGTGTGTTTGATAAGTTCAAGAAAATCATGAGTTCTTGTCCAGTATTGGTCATACCTGATTTCTCCAAACCCTTCGAGTTACAGTGTGATGCATCAGGGGAAGGTATTGGGGCTGTTTTGATGCAGGATAAGCATCCTATCGTGTTTGAAAGCAGAAAATTAAGGGGGGTTGAAATAACCTATTCTATCTATGACGAAGAAATGCTTGCAATCATGCATGCATTAGCCAAGTTCAGACAATACCTGGTAGGGAGCAAATTCGTGGTCAAGACTGATCACAACAGTCTCAAGCACTTCATGCATCAGAAAGATTTGAATGAAAGATAGCAGAAGTGGGTGAGTAAGCTTCAAGCTTACGATTTCGACATCGAGTATGTCAAAGGGAAGAACAACATTGTGGCTGATGCTTTGTCCAGAAGGCCCCATTTGAGCTCATTGTGTGAGCTTACTGCTGATTGGAAGGAGTTGTTGCTTGCTGATTACGCCAAAAATCAGTTTGCAACCAGTGTTATTGAAGGTACTTTTCATGACGAAAGGTACAAGGTAGTTGATGGGTTGATACACTACAAGGGAAGAATCTTCTTGGTGGCTGATTCTAAACTTAAGAAGAAGATTTTGATGACTTTTCATGACATCCCACTTGCTGGTCATCAAGGTTACTTCAAGACATATAGGCAAATTCGAGAGAGGTTCTCTTGGAAGGGGTTGAAAGATGATGTTCAGCGTTACATCAAGGAGTGTAGCACTTGCCAAATGAACAAAAATGAGCACTCTCTTCCAGCTGGTCTACTGCAGCCACTTCCCATTCCAAACCAAAAATGGGAGAGCATCTCGATGGATTTCATCACCGGATTGCCTAGGGCTCAAGGCAAAGACTGCATTTATGTTGTAGTTGACAGATTGACCAAGTTCGCTCATTTTTTTGCCATCACTAGCACATTTTCAGCAGCTCAAGTTGCAGATTTGTTCTTCCATGAAGTGTTTAGATTGCATGGGTTGCCTAACAACATTGTGAGTGATAGGGATAGCAAGTTCCTAAGCACCTTTTGGCAGAAAATTTTTAGGATGAGTGGTACAGTGCTTACTCCAAGCACTAGCTATCACCCACAAACAGATGGCCAAACAAAGATTGTGAACAAAT